>ML802002.1:81395-91629 GCA_009831015.1 Picea engelmannii
GATTACTTTGACCTTTTGGGGCTTCTAGATGACATATGAGGGTCCTCCAACTTCGTAAGGCCATAACTCTCAAACCGTGAGGAGTTATGTGACGTTATACATACCACCAGAAATGGCATGACATGTAATATCCATAGAGAATAGTATTATCTGAAAATGTATCATAACTCATACCATTACCCATCAAACAAACTTGGGTCCATTACCCAAACCCGGGGTCTCCAACTTCTCATGGCCATAACTCTCTAACCGTGAGGAATTATGTGACGTTCCACATACCACCGGAAATGAAATGACAAGAAATATCCATATAGGATATTTTCCCTAAAAAATTCACTTTCCTTCATCTCATTATTCCATAATTAAGCATGGGTTCTCTTACTCCACAAAGCGTCTTCTCGTGAGGGCTTTCACCATAAGGGGACCACTTTGGAGTTCATCCATATTTACTTCTTATCAACCATAAAAAAAACAATAATGAGTCATATTTACATCAAACACTATTGGTTCCATTACCCAAAACTTTGTGCTACGGGTCTTTCTTCAAGGGTTGACATCAATGACAACCAACCTTAATCAACATTTTCAATCCTTCTCTTCGATCATTTGTCTATGACTAGTTTGCAAAGTCTTTAAAGAGGGTGAAAAAAAAGTTACGACATGGGCCTCACTTAGATTCTAGAACAAATTTCACAACTGAAAGAAGTGGAAGATAGCTTAGCCAAACTATTCCATGATTTAGGGGGAGGTATTTTGAGCAAGGAAGATTTGCAGAAGGTTAAAGAACGAGAGGCTAAAAAATTCAAGCTCTTGTTAGAGAAGGAATGTGATTGGAGATTCAAGAGTCGAGCAATGAGGTTAGCACTAGGCGACAATAATACTAAATATTTTCATAATTTCACCACTCATAGGAAGATCCTGAATACCATTTGGGATTTTTCATCTCAGGATAGAACTAGGGTACGGTATTTTCACGATATGGCAGCGATGGCTATCAGTCTTTTTGAATCCTTGTTTAAAGATATTTTTGGTGCAAGAATTGAAGAAGTTTTAAAGGTAGCCTCCTTACTTCCTAGGATGGTGAGTGAGGATTTGTGTGAGAAACTTTACGTGACAATGTCAAAAGAGGAGCTTCTTATTGTTCTTGGTTCTTTCAGGAAGGATAGGAGTCCCACTCTAGATGGATGGATGGTGGAATTTTATATCAATTTCTTTGATTTCATGGGAAACAACCTTCTTTGGGTAGTGGAGGAAGTAATATTGATGGGAAAGTTTCCCGATAGTTTGAATGTGACATTCTTAGCTCTCATTCAGAAGGTCAATTATCCTACCTCCTTTGATGACTTCCATCCTATCTCTCCATGTAATAGCTTGTATAAAATAATATCAAAAATTATTGTTGTAAGGTTGAAGCCGATTCTTTTGAATTATGTTTCAACTGAGCAACTTGGCTTCTTGAAGGAAAGATCGATCCATGAAGATATTGGGTAAACTCAAGAGGAGATTCATTCTGTAAAGGTTAATCATCTCCCCATAATAGTCCTCAAAATTGATTTGTCCAAGGCATATGATAGAGTGTATTGGCTCTATTTATACTTGTTATTAATCCATCTTGGTTTTTCCTTACCTTTGGTTCGATGGATAATGGGGTGTGTCTCTTCAACCAATTTTACAGTCCTTATCAACAGTTCAACAACTTCATTTTTTTAAGACTCCAGGGATTTAAGACAAGGTTTCCCCATGTTTCCTTATCTCTTCCTCCTTGTAGCCGAGGTTATGAGCTGGGAAATCATAGATGCCAAAAGAAGGAGGTTAGTAATCGGTATTAAATTAGGAAGGAACCTAGTCTTGTCACATTTACCTTTCATGAATTATGTGTTTTGTTTCTATTTGGATGTGATAGGGATGGTTATACTCTATGTGATATCCTATAGTGTTAAAATATTCGATGTGCTCGTTTTAACCATAGACAATATCACTATTGTCACCCAACCATAGGCACACAACCACCCCCAAGAACCTTAACCTTTGCTAGATAAAATGATTTTGGAAAGCCACACTAGAACCAACAGATAAACCCTAGCTGCAGCAGTAGAATGAGATGGAACCAGAAAACAACATCCAACTGCAGCAAAAACACAAGACAAGGAGAGCACACATTCTCCAAGGGTAGCACACAAGAGAGTCTCCACAACCACAGAACAAGAACAATACTCAACTATAGCAATATCATTTGCACTTCTTCCCCAAATTTTCACCTTCAAGAAATCCACCAATATACTCCAAGATGTCACCAAGAGTACCACCAAGAGATACTAGAAGGTAGGGTGCATATCTTAGGCTAGATAGTGCTAGAGAGAGAAACCAAGAATCACCCCAAAAGATGCACCTTCCTTTCTTGCAAATGTAGCTCCAAACTTGCACTATACTTTACTGAGAGAGTGAGTGAAGTGAAGTGTGTACAAATGAGCTAGAGAACCTCCTATTTATAGTGGTTCTTGTCACATGTCTGGGCTGACTTGTCTTTCTTGAAGATAATATATTGATATTATTTATTCTACTAAGATGACTTGTACTCTAGGGTTTTTACACATCTGTTTAGGGTTTCTCCTGCTTCTGGAATATTCTATTCTAGTCAAAGATTACACATGGAGGTTAACACCTCCCGCAGCTACCATAATATCAACACATAGCTCTTTAACAAGGCTACTATGATGGAGGTGAATGTAATGAAGTCTTCTCTGTACATAACTAATCTGAATGAGGATCTCTTGTATGATTTTGAAGGCCTTTTTTACATTCCAACATCATAGTCTTGATGAAGGGTTCAAATACTTAGGGTTTCATCTAAAATATAATGGCTATGTCAAATCTGATTAGTTATGGCTACTTGTGAAAGTGGAAAAAATAATCTCCCTTTGGTGTAATAAATGGCTCTCATGAGGTGGCAGGCTTATCCTTGTTAAATCAGTTTTAGAAGTCATCCTTGTCTATTGGCATACTTTGGCATGTATTCCAAAAGGGATCTTGGTTAATATTAGAAAGTGTTGATTCAACTTCTTGTGGAAGGGAAGCTCAAAGTATAAGGGCTCCCATTGGGTAAGAAGGGAGAAACTAGCTCATCCTAATGCATTGGGAAGTTGGGGTTTAAAGGACATTAATCTCTTTGGGTGAGCCCTAGCTACAAAATCATTGTGGAATTTCCTCTCAAAGGATAGTCTCTAGAAACAAATTCTTGTACAAAAGTATATATTACTAAATTTATTGTTGGATTGGATAAGAAGGGAGCACAAAATCATCCAAAATGTTTCAAAGCAATGGAAAGCCTTGTCTTTGGACTTTCCTATTTTGGGAGCCTTCCTGCCTTGAAAGGTAGGGGATTGTTAAAAAATTAGAGTGGGAATGGATGAAATTATTGGTTGTAATCAAAACATTTTATTTATAGAATAAATTGTGCTACACCTCCATGATATGGGGAAAGTCACTTTAAATCATGTAGTTCAACCACAAGAATCCACTCTCTGGAGATAGGGGTGGCTTTTAACAAAATATCTTGGTTTGGATGGTGTCAATGTTCCTTGTTGGAATTATTTTTTAGTAGAGTTAAATAAGTCACATATGTGTTTCTCTAATGAGAAAGATGCTCTGGTTTGGGTCTATAATAAGGAAGGGGAAACTACTCAACAAAGCTTGGCTATAAGGCGATAGTTGACCAGGTAGGGGTGGAGACCAATTGGTGGTGGATAAACCTCTAGAAGATTGTAGCCCCAACTAAAACAAAGATGATTATGTAGATTTATCTCAATGGTAAGGTTTTATGAGTCAACTGCTTAAAAGAGGTAAGGAAGGTCCAGGTATTTTCCTTTTGTGCCAAGCTATAAATGAAACAAATGAGCAAATCTTCCTTCGGTGTCATTATTCGATTCAAGTATGGGTAGATTTGGAGAATATCATGAGGGTTCATTCTTTATGGAAGGGTAACTCCTTAAAGCTCATCTTGCATAAATGGTATAAAGAGAGGGACCTCAAGAAGTGGAGGGAACTTCCCTTCCTAGGAATATGGGGCATTTGGATCACAAGGAACAACATCACTTTTGAAGATAATTTTTTCCTTTCCTTTCAAACTTCGGCCTAGATTTGGTCAATGTTGCGACACTTCACCTCAGAATATCACCTGATATCTCCGAGGGTTCCAAAATAAATTATGTTAGATTGGACCAAGGCCTACGCTTATTTTTATGGGGCATGCAGGGGAGTAGATTCAATGATGGGATTGGGTTTCTCCCTATACCTCATGGATTCACATGTGTTCTATTTCAAAGCAAACCATGGAAGGAGAACCAATAATTTGGGTGAGCTTAACTCTCTCTTTTTTCTCCTAAAGTTTTCCCTAAAAAAAGCATCTATCTACCTTACAACTTACAAGTAATGGGATATTATTTGTTAATGATTAACTGGATGGAAGGCCACTCCCAAGTTGTTAACAATGCACTTCACTTTTTGGCATGTGCATTGAAAATACTGGCTCCTTTTTTTCAACACATTGATTTTGAACATATCTATAGAGAGCAGGATATTGAAGTTGATGGCCTCTCCAAAGTAGGATTATCAATGGAAGAAAATACTTTTATATTAGAGGAACTTAATAATGGTTCATTTCTGATTAGAAGGAAATATGTATTGGATAAGTCTTAACACAATGATTATAGATAACTGTAATATCTTTAGCCATTTTGAGTCTGGGATTTCATGGAGTTTATTAAATTGTTGTTGGATTATAGTGTTTTGCCTAGTTTATTGGTTATATTTCAATTTCCTAAAGAGTCTTTTTTTTTCCTTTAGTCTAAACAATATTGGGGATAAATGAAGTATTATAGTATCCCAATTTTGTTGGTAGTTTTGTAAGCCTATGAAGAATGTATTTTTCTTTCACATCGAATAAAAAATTTGATTTTCTTCTTAGAAAAAAGAAGGTTAAATACGTTGGTTGTGGAGCCTGATTATATTCTTGATTCAGAGGTCTTGTTTCAGTCGTGTTTGGATCCCAGATCCTAACGGAGGAGCATGGGGGGGATTTAACCCTCACCTTTGTCACTAGGGTGTCCAAGGGGGTGGCGACAATCATTGGGGCCCCGCTTGACGAGGGCTTGGGGGCAACACCCTCGAAGAGAAATTTTTGGGAAAATTTTCTTGTAAAATATTGTAATTTCATAGTCAATATAAATCATTCATCATTAGGTTGCATATATGACGATATAAGTTATGTTAGGGTTTTTTTCCCTTGAAGGAAACCCTCTTTTATTTATGAGGGAATTGTATTGCGGAGATGTAGTAGGTTTTGTGAAACAATATTGTGACTAAGAGAGGAGACTGTGAGAGAGTGAAGAGAAAGTTACAACACATGTGTTGTAGGTTATATCCCTTCATTTTGTTGGATAATAAAAGAAAGGACTAGCAATTTCTTCATGGACATAACCCATATTGGGTGAACCACGTATATTTGTGTCTCTATTGTATTTTGTATCTTTTGCATTTTATTTCCACATCTGTTTTATTTTATTTCTCTATGATCCTCTTTTCTAATAATTGGTATCAAAGTGAAAGGTAACTCTCAAGAAAAAAATGTTTCCTTGTTCGAGTGAGAGCAATGACAGAAGATGGAAAGTTTAGGGTCAAGAAATTTAACGATCGAAACTACCAATTATGGAATATGCAAATGGAAGACTATCTATATCAAAATGATGTTTTCTTATTGTTGGGCAGAAAATAAAAGCAACCGACGAGTATGAAGGATGAAGAATGGGAGGTTCTTAACAAAAAGGCACTAGGAACAATACAATTGTGCTTGGAAGTGTCGGTGGCTTTCAACATTTCAAAAGAAAAGAAAATGAAGGATCTGATGAAAACATTGGCTAAACTATATGAAAAAACATCGGCCTCCAATAAGGCATTTCTAATGAAGCGATTATTTAATATGAAGATGTCAGAAAGTGGGTATGTTGTCGACCATTTAAATGAATTTAATACAGTTACTAATAAGCTAAGTTCTGTAGGAGTGAACTTTCAAGATGAGGTTAGGGATATTCTAATATTGTTGTCATTTCCATAAATATGTGGCGTCTTGGTCATGGCTGTTAGTAACTCTATCTCTGGTTCAAACACTCTGAAATTTGATGATGTTGTTGGTGTTATCCTTAGTGAGGAAATGTGATGGAAAAACATAGGTGAGACATCGGGTAATGCGTTGACCATGGAGAACAAGGGAAGACAAATGGAAAGAGGAAAGATCCCAGGGAACCATGGGAAGTCTAGGAAGGGTGGATCCAAATCCAGACTCAGAAAGATAGAGTGATGGAATTGTGGGAAGAAAGGACATATGAAGAAAGAATGCATATCTCCAAAGAAACAAGGAGATGGACAACAGGAAAAAAACCAGGAAGCAAATGTAGCAGGTGATGTGTTACAATATGCTTTGATTCTTTCGTTAGATAATATTATTGATTCTTGGGTATTAGATTTGGGGTCTTCATTTCATGCCACACCCCATAGGAAATATTTTCAAGATTATGTTCAAGGTGATTTTGGACAGGTTTATTTGGGTGATGATGAACCATGTAAAATTGTTGGAATGGGTAAGATACAAATAAAGTTGAAGAATAGAAAAAATATGTTTGTTGAAAGAGGTGAGACATGTTCCATATTTGAGAAGAAATATAATTTCAACAAGGAAGTTGGGAAGTGAAGGTTGTATATCTACATTTACAGAAAAGACGTGGAAGGTCACTAAAGGATCACTGGTAATAGAAAAAGGAGAGAAGGTAGGTACATTATATTTATGTACTGGCAATGTTGATTGTTTTATATCTTTAGCTTCTACAAGAGTGGATACAACACTATGGCATCATAGGCTTGGACACGTGAGTGAGAATGGGATGTAGATACTCCAAACAATTAATTTGTTACCAGATCTTAAACAAGTTTCTTTGGATTTATGTGAGCACTGTGTTTATGGAAAACATAAGAGAATCAGATTTATTAGAGTTGGAAAGGAAAAGAAGAGTGAAAAGGTAGATATTGTGCTTACAAATGTATGGGGACTAGCTCAGGTATCATCTCTTGGTGGCTCTCATTATTGTGTTATTTTTATTGATGATGCAACTATGAAAACTTGGGTTTATTGCATTCGACAAAAATCTGATATTTTTCACACTTTTAAGAAATGGAAGGCTTTGGTTGAGAATGAGATAGGAAAAAGGTTGAAGTGTCTCAAATCAGATAATGGAGGTGAATGTTGCAACATGGAGTTTTATAATTATTGTTCATACCGTGATATTCTTAGAGAGAAGACAGTTCCATGAACACCACAAGAAAATGGTATGTTAGAAAGAATGAACATGACAATCATAGAACATGCAAGGAGTATGAGATTGCATGCAGGGTTTTCCTTACAATTTTGGAAATATGTTGTAGATATAAACATAGGGCCTTCAAGATCCTTGGGTGGTGGCATCCCATAGGAGGCATGGAAAGGTAAAAAGGTAAAATAATCATTTCTAAAGACTTTTGGTTGTGAAGCATTTGTCCATATTGATAAAGAAAATAGAACAAAGCTTGAGGAAAAATCCAAGAAGTGTACGTTTATTGGATATGGTGTTAATGACTTTGGTCATCACTTATGCGATTATGAAAATAAAAAAATATTAGGAGTAGAGATGTGGTATTCAATGAAAAGGTCATGTGCAAAGATCAGTTGCAGGGAACAAAACAGGAAAAGGAAAACATATAATACATAGTGCTTGATAAAATCAAAGAAAATGAAATTCCAAAGATACCATAAAATCAAAATGTACAACGGGAGCAACATGTACCTAAAACTCTTTCAAGTGTTGTTAGAATATCTATGAGGTTAAGTAGACCCCTTGAATGATACTCTCCTTCATTGTATTATTTATTTGTTGATTGATTCTGGTGAACCAAAAAGTTATGAAGAGGAAATACAAGTAGACAATAAAAAGAAGTGGGAGCAAGGCATGAAAGAGGAAATGGACTCCTTGGTAAATAACCAGACTTAGGACTTGGTTCAACTACCTGCTGGAAAATGAACATTGCAGAATAAATGGGTTTATAGGTTGAAGGAATAAGATGGATGCATAATGCGACACACGACCAGACTTGTTGTAAAGGGGTTTGCATAAAAGAAAGGTATAGATTTTGATGAAATATTTTCTCCTATTGTTAAAATGACTTCAATTAGTACTATATTAAGTCTTGTGGTAGTAGAATATTTGCATCTTGAATAGTTAGATGTAAAAACATTTTTTCTCAATGGGGATTTAGAGGAAGATATTTATATGCGACAATAATAGGGGTATGAGGTCAAAGAGAAGTGGAATTTAGTATGCAAGTTGAAGGAGAGCTTGTATGTCCTAAAGAAAGCTCCAAGGTAGTGATATTTGAAATTTGACAGGTTTATGACAGAATAAGATTATAGTAGATGTCATTCTGATCACTATGTTTTTTTAAGAGGCTAGAAAATGGAACCTATATTATCTTGCTATTATATGTAGATGATATTATTGTTGTTGGGTCTAATATGCAAGATATAATGTGCTATTAAAGAAATTAGTTAATTCATTTGCAATGAAGGATTTGGGTGCTACAACAAAAATCCTTGGTATGAGAATAACAAGACACGAGAAAAATCACAAATTGATATTGTCTCAGGGTGAGTACATAGAGGTGTTGGAGAGGTTTAGAATGCAGAATGAAAAACTAGTTATTACACCTTTGCCAAACCATTTCAAATTAACCAAGGAAATGTGTCCCAAGACACATGAGCAGATAGAATACATGTCCAAAGTCCCTTATTCATCATTAGTTGTAAGCTTATTGTTTGCGATGATGTGCACAAGACCATATATTGCACATGTAGTCGGAGTTGTGATTAGGTATATGAACAATCCCGATAAAGAAAATTTGGGGGCAGTAAAGTGGATTCTCAGGTATTTGAGAGGTACTACTACTCATGCATTATGTTTTGGATATTCAAACATTTTTCTACAAGGATATGTTGATTTAGATATGGCAGGTGATAAAGATAGTAGGAGGAGCACCACAAGGTATGTTTTTACTGTAGGTGGAACAACAATAAGTTAGATTTCAAAAATGCAAAATATTGTTTCACTTTCAACAATGGAAGAAAAGTATGTTTCTTCTACAAAGGATAGTAAAGAGATGATTTGGTTACAAAGGTTTATGGAGGAATTGGGAAAGAAGCAGGAGAATAACAAGTTGTATTATGAAAACCAGAGTGCCATTCATATTGAAAATAACTTAGCCTTCCATTCTAAGACTAAACATATACAACTCAGTTACCGTTTCATACGATCAATTTTGGAAGATGAAGAATTGAATTTGGAAAAGATACATACTATCAAGAATCTTGTAGACATGTTAACAAAGGTATTTGTTGNGAATAAATATAATATACTTTTTAATTTATTTAACTATTCATAAATCAATCATTAGCCGAGAAAAAATAAACTCAAATCATAATGAACATAGTTTAGCGTGGAAACCCCTACGAGAGAAAACCACAAAACTTATTTTTATAAATGTCTATATGAACCAACCTGTTGTTACAAGTATTGTAGGAACCAACCTAATGTTACAAATATTGTAGGCACCAACCTACCAAAGACACCAATCTCCTTATTTAATCACCAACTCAACAAGATGTAGGCACCAACCTACTGGAGACTCCAATCTCCTCAACTGAGCACCAACTCAACAAGATGTAGGCACCAACCTACTAGAGATACCAATCTCCTCAACTGAGAACCAACTCACTAAGATATAACCAATCCAATATATCCATACACAAAGTACTTTTGAATTCACATGTATGCTTCATTCCAGAGAAAATCCTCCAAACCCTAGCAAGCATCATAACATCATTCCCAGAATGGAATCACTGACGCCAACATCCATTCACAGAAATATCTACTCATGGAAACATCACAACCTCATAGTAGTGCATATGATGACATCACAACCTCATAACAACATCACAACCTCAAAGTAGTGCATACGACAGAATCACAACCTCGTGGAAACATCACAACCTTATAGAATACCATGAGAATAAGAAATGTTGGATTACTGAGAGGGGGGGTGAATCAGTAATAGCGTAATTATAATCCTTTTTCTTCAAATGTTATATCAATGTAGAATT
>ML802002.1:119748-143201 GCA_009831015.1 Picea engelmannii
GGATTTTACATTGAAAAATTAACAAACGTTGTTGGCGCCACTAGAGAGGTTTTCACCAGTATATTATGTCATTTTAAAACATATTACAATTTGATAGAAGAGAAAGATATAATAGTAGAGAAGAAAAGAGAGAGGAGTTGATGTCAAAAGTGTTTAATTGTTGCATGCTTGGTCATGGGTTCTTTGTTGGTGGCATTGTTTGCTTATATGTTTCTTTAGGAACTTCCCACTCATGCATTCTTATATTTGGAGGCAATGGTGATGCTTTGACTTGTACCTGGGATTATTTTGATCCTTTCATGATTATCCTCGTATTTCTTGAATGATGGCTGATGACCAGAATGTTCGACTCAGATGTTGTGGGATTGAAAAAATGGAATTTCTTTTGGTAATTCGATGTAGATCCCAACTGTTATGGTTGTGGCACTCTTTCAAATGTTGTCATGGTGGGAGAAAATGTGTCATTATTCAATGCAGTGTTGTGCTTCTATTCCTACTAATTTTAACTTTCCCAAGAAATCCATTTTTTGGTCAATGAGGCTTCCTGTACTAGGATAGACTCTGGGTCAAATTTCTCTTCAACTTCCTTTGCTTTTACTTTGCTCAAGTCGAGGTGTTTAGTGGCTTGATATATTTCCATTTATGCTTTGGTTACCTCTCTCAACCATTCCTTTTATTTCTTTTCTAGTTATGTCTCAACCTCTTTTTCCCTAGCAATATGAGTCGTTATGGCCGCTTTAATTTTTGAGTCAGTGGCGAGGTCCCTTATTTTCTTTAAATCATCAAGTATTGTTCTTTGATATTTGATTTTGTTGTAGGTTGATGAAAATTATGCGAGCGAGTTTTTGAGTACTATATTTAATATTGTTCCCTGTGATGTGACTTGTTCCATTTTTTTATGTACCTCTCTAAATTTCTCAAACTCCGCTTGCAGGATTGCTATTGTTTGCTAGGATAATCCATCTTGATTATTTCTTGGTGCCCTATTATGTATTTGATTAAGCACCATATTTTTGTTTCTCAGATGTTGGATTTATGATTAGTTGTTAGCGCCTATACTTATGACTATTTCAATTAGATGTTTTATTGTTGCTAATGGGTTGATTCCTTCTGTCGGCTAGTCAATGTCCAATTTTTCTTTCGCAAGTAATACAACATCCTTTAATACTTGTTTCTCTTTACTTCTTCTTGATAAAAGTTGGGTTCCATCTCTTAAAGCCCTCTTCCATCTATTCATTACTTCTTTGGACACCTCAATATATACTTCCATCATCTGGTCATTTGATGCGATTGTTGGGTCGAATACTATTTCTTCTGGTGGTTATGTCAACTCGGTTGGTTTAAAGGCTATGAATGTAATTTACTTTGATGTATTGTCTTTCCTATGTATGGTTCTTATTTTCTTACTTGTCTCTTCTGGATTTTGTTGCTTTGGTCTATTTTATTTTCCTTTGTCGGAATCCTCATTTCCTGGATTTTCTTTGTTGTGCTCCCCTGACCTTGGTTGTGTATCAACATCTTGTTTACTCTCATTTCCATCATTCCCGTGATCATGTGCATTGATTTTCTCTATGTTTTCTTTCCATTCTAGAGGATTTGACTAACCTTTGTGGGGACTTCCTAAGGGGATATTTTATTGATGGATGCTTGAATTTTGGGGTGATCCTTTTCCATCATTATTGCCTTCATTTTGTTGTTCTTCCATATGGACAATCTACTGGTCTCTTTTCCTTGCTTCCTCATTTTATTTTGCTGAGGAACATGTGTTGTCCAGTTGTACTGTAATTGGTTGTGCATCGACTGAATTGTGTGCAGGAAAGGTGTGGGATGACCCCTATATATTTATGACTATTCCTCCTTTTGCATGTGTCAATGTACCTATTGTGAAAAGTGAGTCAGGATGGATTGAATGGATTTGTTTGCTCTGACCAGCTTCTGGCTGGGTGAAGTAGGAAATACACTCTTCAATTATAACAGTCTTTTTGGTGGTTCCATTATGTACTGTATGGTCGACGTCCTCCGACCTCGAGTGTGATTCAATTCCTTGATAGCTATTGTTGGGTGCGGAATATGAAATTGTTTCATCTGATGACACTTTTCGTCGCCCTTTCCTGGCTTTAATTTTTTGTTCCATTGTCTTCCTTGCTATTATTTTTTCTTTGATGATTGGAGTAGGATTTATTGGTGGTGATTCTCTTGTAAGTTCGATTGTACCTATTCTCATCTGCCACTTCTTTGGAATGGGATTTTGACTAGGGTTAGGTCGAGTGATTTTTGACCCACATGATGTAATTGGGGTTGATTGTTCAGTGTTTTGTTCTTGCTCTTCCTTTGGTATTTACTTCTTTTTTCCTCTTGTTTCAACATGCTTGTCTAAAGCTGCTTTGGTTTTATTTGTTTTAGTGTGCTTCTAGTTAAGAGATTACATGGCTTCTTTGAATTGTGTCCCTATGCTTGACTTCAAAATATTTTGGGTATCTCCTTCATCTTTTTCTTTTTGGCGGAATTTTTCGGTTAACTTGTTCGTGAAGACAACAACTTTTTCTCTCACCAGGGGGTCATTAAAGTTGAGAGTTGTATCTCATTTGTATGTTTCTTTCCAAATGATATTTACATCATCCAAAACTGCATTGGAGTCGATTTCCTACTTACCCTTAAGTAATTTCTCCTACTGTCTTTTCTTAGTCGGTGTTTGATTTACTGGATTGCCTCTTTCCTTGTCAAGATTTGATACAAATGAAACTGTGTACAAGGCCACTTCTCTTTCTTCTTGTTTCTCTCCATCATTCATAGGTGTTAAAATTATTTGACTATCACTCAATACCTCTGGTGGTATCGACATTTCAAACCCCAGCTATCGATCGAGCTCTTAGAATATTTGATATTTCATCGATTTGTAATCTAGTTCTTCAGAGGTTAGGCCTCTAGTGACTCCACACCAAAGCATGGTGTGTCAAGGCTTAGTTTAATATGGGAACTTGGTGGTAATTCCCTTCGAACTTTGTGATATATTATTCACTTATGTGATACATTCTTCAAATTATTTACCCAACATTTGAACATTACAACGACTGAGATGGAGTCATATGGCCTGACTTCTCTTGATGCAAAAATATTGAAGTTATTCATGGTCGGTCTCTGCTGTGAATTAAATGTGGGTTCCCCGTCTTGACAGACTTTGTTCATGGCGATCCAAATTAGGAGTGATGTAAATTTGTTTGTGTGACCATTTTCTTGGCAATACTTGCAATTTCTCTTTATTAACGCAACTAGGTGGTCTTCCCAGTCGAACTGCACCCTCGACTAGAATATTTGGCCAATAGGTTCTAACATTTTAAGCTTCATGTTTGAATCTCAGCCCGCAGTTGTTAGGAATAAAGATATTATTATACATGTCCATTTTGCACGGAGGTCCATTACTTTGTTGATCAACAACCCTTTTGAGTTTTTTGTTGATGTTCCTCTGGTGAGAGTCTGAATCTAATCATTAGGGTTTAGAGTTTTGGGAATGAGATTACGCCCATGAGGAATTCCATGGATCTTGTGATCATTCCTCCAGTGATCCTAATTCAGAAAGTTAGCCACAAATGGCCATTGTGGTATCGAATCACGAGGAATTTTGTAGCTTCTTCCTTCTATCCATCAAACTCTGCAACTTGAAGTGTGACCAAAAAGTGTCAGTTACCTACTTTCTCAAGGAATTGGTTTCCTCTTTCAATGCACCAGTTTCCATTCCCCATGCAGTAAGATTTTTCCAATGACAAGACCAATCAATTTATTCAATTAGAGCATTGTGAATGTTTTCCATGTGCGCTTCTAGTTCAGTTGCACCTGCTCTTTCAAATTCAGACTTTTTCCTCAGTTCGACTAGTGGATCCCCAACCTATCATCTCATTCTCGAAATCTCTGTGATTTCTTGGAGGTTGGATTGATCTTTCTGAAGTTCTGGGATCGATTGCATGGATGATATTTCTATAACCTGATTGTTCGAGTGCTCAGATGTAAACAAAAGTGAGGCGAAGATGTATGCCATGTCCAATTTTATAGGTGGGAAATGGAGCATGGACTTTAATTCTTCCAGTGATGATATTAATTCGTCTATCTCAATAGAGGGGACTCCTACATCGACGACGACATGGTAGTTGAACTTGTCCCATTGAGCATTAATGGTATTAACGCACTCCCGCGGATTGGCCATGTCGACTATGTCGATTTCAGTTTCTCGAGGAGTGCTCTTGAATTGATCGATATTTTCTTATGCCACTTGGTCGGGTCGGATCATTTGGTCGAAGCATACGATCATGTCGGTTTCTACTTTCTTGTCAATTCCAATAATGCTCGGTCTTTTGAATACATGCTTGCTTTGTTGAGGATATTATTGTTTATTTGAAGTGTTGTTTGCACATTTACTTTCTTGATATTTTTCTCGCTCGCTTGAACTTCAGAATTCACAATTATTAGATTGATGAGTTTTTTGTTCAACTGGATGATGTTCTTCTCTTTCAATTGATCAACTAGTACACTTATTTAAGTAATGGTGCAAATCTTGTCTAGGTACTGAAATTGCTCTTGATTTCCATGTTTCCTCTTTTATTGTTGACCAGGGAATTTGTTTTATTCTCATCTTCGAGTATTTTGGCATGAATGAATACTTTGATAGTTTGAATTGGTCATATAAATTATAGTTGTCGATTAGTTTTTTTATGCCTAATTGTGGTAACCAAATTGTTTAACACCTTCTTAATTTTGATTTCTTGATTTTTCTATCCTTAATCTTGTTTTTTATTTTCTTTGTCTTGTCTTTATTTTTTTTTATTTTTTTTTCTATTTTTTTCTTTTATTAACACTTTTGACTTAGGCTGCCCCAAAAGGTTTTCTACCTAGTCAAGTCTTGCTAGTACCCCGAGAGGTTTTCACCAACAACACTTTATACTGCTATGGATGATATTTTTTCACGCGGGCCCCATTGAATATTTCCTTGAAGGGGTGCCCTTGTAGTGTTTTTAACTGAACTATTTCTAATGGTTGGATGTCCTCGACCACATACAGACCTAACCATGAAGTTTCTAGTTTCCTCGGTTTTCCTTTTACCCGAATGTCATATAAAAGTACCAAGTCTCCCTCGTTGATATCCTTCTTTTTAAAATGTTGATCGTGCCAAGATTTTTGTTGGTTCTTTTGGATTTCCTGATGTTGTTGTGCCAACATCCTTTCTTCTTCTAATTGTTTTAGTTGATAGAATCATTTTCTTGTGTTAAGGACATGGTTGAATTCCAAGATGGAGGTTATCCAACCTGTGTTAGCACATAAGTGTAACGGGATTACTGCTTCTTGGCCACAGACTAACTTGAAGGGAGTATAGCCAATCGATCTTTTGTACGTTGTTCTATAGGCCCACAGTATTGTTGGAATTTATCATCCCAACTATCTTCGTCAAGTCCACATATTTTCGTTAAAACCTTGTGTAATGTCTTGTTAAATGAGTCAATAGATCCGTTAGCTTTTGGATGATATGCAGTTGTCTTTCTGTGGTTGATCATGAATTTCTTAAGCAATACTTCAATTGTATTGTTGATGAAGTGGGTTCCTTTATCACTAATTATTTTCAAAGGGCATCTGAATCTTGTTACTATGTTTTTGTAGATAAATTTTGCAGATGTTTCCATTGTGCAATTCGCGACTGGTACTACAACTACCCATTTGGTTAAGTACTTGATGAAAATAATGATGTATTTTTCTCCTGACCTTTTTTCTCTTCTTGGGAATGGACCGACAAAATCAATGGCCCAGAATTAAAACAATAAACTAGGGTTTATTGAATGGAAGGGCATCTTGTTTTTCCATAATGGTCGACCTATCCTATGACACTTGTTGCAATTATTTATCTATTCTCGACAGTATTTGTGTAAGGTCATCCACCAAAGAGTGTCTTTAAGTATTTTCCTGGCTACCGTGTTGACTTGAAAGTGACCTCTGATTGGGCCTACGTGTGCCTCATTAATGATGTCTTTATGTTCATGCTCTAATGCACATCTTTGCATAATATTTTCAAGTCCTATCTTGTAAAGATATCAATTCATGAGGGTGAATGGGGCAACTCTCATTTCTAGGATATTTCGTTTGTTGGATGGGAGATCTTTAGGTGCCTTCCCTTCTTCTAGAAAATTTGCAATTTATTATAGTTCTTTGGGAGATGCTTCAACCTTGAATAAATTCACATCTGGTAAATCATCATCTATTCCAGTTGGGTCTTCTCCTGTCTCAAGTCGAGATAGATGATTCAAGATGACATTCTTATTTCTTGGTCAAACTACTACTTCAAAGTCAAATTATTGAAAGATAAGTAGCCATCGACAAATTTTCCCTTGATGGACCAATTTGTTCACTAGATATTTCAGCGCTTGATGGTCCATGAAAAATGTAAAGGGATTTTCTAATAGGTAGCATCATATTTTTTGCAAGGGAAAAATCATTTCTAAATCTTTGTGTTCAGTCGTCGAGTACTTCCTTTCTACTTTATTCAATTTTTTGTTGGCATATGAATTCAAGTGGTCGACCATGTCATCATATGGTTGGGATAAGACCAAGCCAACAATAACATTGGATGCATCCACATGAACATGGAACTTCCTTGGCCAGTCTCGAAAAACTAGGATGGGCATTTCTACCAATTTTCTTTTTAGTAATTCAAAAGATTTGTCACATTCATAGCTCCATTGGAACTCAAATTCTTTCTTTAATAACTTTTCAATTGGATAAGTGATGTTGGAGTAGTGTCAGATAAACTTTCTATAATACCCAGTGTGTCCAAGGAATATTTTGATTTGCTTTTGGTTGACTGGTGGTTTCAAGTCGAGGATGATTTTGATCTTGTCCATGTCGACTTTAATTCCATCCTTGCATACAATATGTCCCAACAATATGCATATAGGTGTGGCAAAGATGCATTTTTTAATGTTCAGGGACAAGTGAATTTTCTTGCATCTTTCCAGTGTCATTCTTAGCCACTGAATATGGTGTTTTAGTAGGCTGTAAATCGTCCAATCATCGAATTACATAGCCATTGTTTTGTAAACATATTCTTGAAATGCTTTTACCATTATCCCAGAGAAGACTATTGGGGATTTTTTGAGGCCGAACAACATTACTCTATATGCAAATGATCCAAAATCATAGACAAATATAGTTTTTTCATGATCCTCTTTTGTTATAGGTACCTGATTGTATCCAGAGAAGCCATTGATGAAGGAATAACATTCATGTCTTGTGAATTTATTGATGATGTCGTCAATAAATGGAATCATGAATGGATCATTTATCATGAGTTTGTTTAGTCCTTGGAATTCGACATAGATTCTCAGCTTCTTTGGGTCATGCTTCTTGGGTTGCATTACCATTGGAATTTCCCATTCCAACTTGTCAATCAGATATATAATTCCAACAGCTAGCATTACTTATATTTCCTTTTGGACAATGGTATTGTATTTATGTGCCAACTTATATGGCCATTTTTGTATAGGTTTGGCTCCAAGGATGAGGTTGATTTTCATCTCACCCATTTCTTGTACCAATCCTTTGAGGTCTTTGTAGTCGTGTGCAAAGACATCCTGATATTATTTCAATAGGTCAACTATTTCGATGGTCTACTTGTCAGACCAATAGTCACCTATTCTAGCCATTTTTGGTCGATCATCTATTGAGATGTCAAATTATTTGGTCTTAATTCCTTCATCCATCCATTATGGCGCTTTTCACTTGTCTAATTGGCATTCTCCTTCGACTAATTTATTATAGATTGATGGGAAGTCACGATTTTCTTTATCGTGTTTTTCTTCTTTCTCTTCCTTGGTCATGGAGTAGACTATTTTTACATAGTTTTGTACTCATGGATGGTTTTTTTCCATCAAAAACTCTACCCTAGAAAACTTATGTTTTCCATATCTATTCAATGAGCTATGACATTATTTGGAATGTGTGTCGATACTAAGTTACAAGTCAAAGTTGAGCCTGTATCGACTTTGTATTTTCCTTTTTTATGAATCTCCTTAGGACTTAGTTTTTCCAAAAAAAAAAATTGATTTCTCTTGCTACTTCTTGTAGTAGTGCTTCTCAAGTTCTGAATTCAAAGTATTTAAGGAAATTGTTTTCAATTTTGTTCTATTCAAATGTGTGTCCATATGCTTCTTCAATTTTATATCACTTATGTGGTATATCATCCAATGTGTTCGGGAACGTATATGGTCACACTCTCTCATCCCTATAACCTGATATCCTCCATTCTTTCTCACATTTCTAGATGTGAGTAGTTGGGTTGAACCCAGGTTTAAAAGTCGAGATGTCAAGATTTGCTAACAGTTTTTTCCCACCAAATATTTATACAAAGTAAGGGGTGGCAGTATTTCATGTTCGCAGTCAAGGTGCATGTGTCTCCCACCATCGATTTGCTTGGATTGTGAAGGATTCGACTAGACTTTGTACTCTCCCTTGTTCTATGACTGACTTGGAAACCTCCTTGACATGCATCGACAAAGAGTTCCTTTCACTGAACCGCATGGGTTGCCTTGTCTGTGAATGAGTCAAGATTTGTGTTGGTGTTTGCTTGAGCTTTCTTTCGACCACAATAGGTACTTCTTGTACTGAGAAGCATGATTTGGATCGCCTTATTGGTATCGCTTCTATCGACCAACACTCCTTGACCTATGCTTCATAATTTTACATTTTCTAATTGTATAACTCTGTATCCAAGTTTTGACATATTGACAATGGATACCCAACTAAGATTTCTCCTTCACCATTGGGCTCAACCTTATCCTTTTTCTCATTCATTAATTGATATAATAGTCAGGCTTCATGAGCTTTGTCCCATGTCTTGACCCACAATTTTCCTTCTATTGGGTCCAATGGGATTATGATTTTTCTACCACTACCTTTTAATTTGATTCTATCTCTCTCGAGGGAGATTTTGGCACTCATGTTTCAACCACAAGGCCTTATGACTAATGCAAGGTAGGCAGGGATGCCTTTGACCATGTTGATTACTTCGAATTTGGATCTCATCGGTATTTCCATTATGGATGTTATTACACTTTTTAGCATACAAAATTGTTCAATGAACCTCTGATCTGCTAGCTTTAGAAAATTCATTATTGGTTGAAGCAGGGGTTTCCCAAGGAGAAACCATGCTTCTCTTGGGAGGATATTTACTTGGGAACCGAAGTCAAATACAACTTGTTTGATCGTATTTCTGTCAATTTCAAGGTCAGCTTGTGGGTCGAAGTCATTTGTTTGTCTTTCTTGTGATAATCAGCGCAAAATTTTTACTAGTCTTTGGTCTTCTCTATACTCTCTTAAAATGCCTAGTAAGTTGATCAGGAAACCAACCGACGGTTTCTCTTTCAGTAATTACAAGAATTCATCTAGCGTAATCTCTGAGATATTCACATTTCCTCCATTATTTTATTTATCTTGGTCGATGTTTCTAAAGAATTTCATTTCTTCATGCATTAGTTTTTATTCATGTTTTAGGTCGGGATATGTGTTTTGGCCTCCCCTTTATTGACTTGGAGGTTATGGATAAATGTCTTCTCCTTCTCCTTAGTGTGTTACTACATGGAGGTTCTTTGAATTCAAAATATCCTATTTTGGAATTGTGTGCAAGAGATTCACATTTCTTTTATTCATTAATTTTTCTAACACAATTGGATAGTGTTCAAGTGATTGATCTCCCACTCCACAAATGTTACAGAACTTGATATCAATTTTGTCTTTGATTGGGAAGCTAGGAATGATGTGATCATCCTTCCAACAATTGAAATTGTAGTAACATCCTTGACCTTGTCTCGTGTGGAAATTTCTTCATCCTTCTCTTCCTCAGCCTTGATATCCTCCACAACCTTGACCTCTATAATTGTTTCCATTTCCTTGGTCAATGTTTTGTTCGACTGTCTGTGTGTGGTATATTGAGTGAATGTTTGTTGGATTCTTCCCATTCACCCGACATTCTTATGTTGAATGGTTATTTGTATCACATATGTGACACCACTTTGGGCACATGTTTCTCAGATTGTGTGGGCATTCCCTTCTAGCATGATTTGTGATAGCTTCGCATATATCACATAATGTTTCATTCTAAATTTGACGGAGTACAGGATCTAGTGCATCAATATATATGAATAATATTTTGCATGACCTTCACTAAAAAAAATTGTGCACCATAATTTGTTGTGAGAGATCAACATGTTTTTGATTGATTATTTCAATTATGCAAGATTTTCTTCCAATCGCTTCTCAATGATTAATAATTTTAGAGCACCTTCATCATCCATTTCTATTCGATGGGGTTTTTTCAGTACTTCTTCACATGTCTAGAGATCGTACATGCATAGTGGTACTCTGATATTTTTCAACAGGCCTACTACATACCATTGTATAAGAATTTTCTCATCAATTGCATATGGAATTTGGCTCAAAAGGTCTTTAAACCTTTTATCATACTCAAGAACGATTTCTCTCGGATTCTGGTTGATTTCTTTTGTGTTGTAAGGTGGTTGATGTCTTACATTTTAAAGAATGTGAGGAAGTTTTTCTTTATATCTAACTTTGAGCATAGTTGATTGTCTGTGTAATTCATAAACCAAGTAAGAGCTCTAGCTCAAAGTGTGACACCATATTTTCCATTTGTTTATCCTCATCGGTTATGTCTACTGCATATCAGAATTTATGGCAAATGAGTGAATGTCATTTGGGATCTTTGTCACATTCATAGATCAGGATGTGGTTGAACCCCATTGTTACTTTCTTGGATTTTGTGGAGGATAGAACTATTGCAAGAGTTTGGGTTGAATTCGACTGAGAAGTCCAATTGCTTTCTTGAGTTAAAGTTTGAATATTCGACTCAACTGCTACAATCTATTGTTGGTATTTAGTTCGGATGTCTTCAATCTCTAATTGTTCTTGTTCTTTGTTAGGACTTGGAGCATCCATATAACAAGATTTGTCTATATACTCTACGAATCATCCTCTAAAGAGTCATTTCGATTTGTTTTCACTATACGTTGAGATAGAATCTTCCAAAAGTAGATTTGATAGGGGGCGGAGTTTGTGAGATATTTTATATGAAGGAGTATATCTTCTGGTTAATTTTCAGTGGTTTCTTGTGCTTCAATTAACACTGTATCTCTTTTCTGACCAACATTATTAGTTCAACATCACACCCTTGGTGATCGTGTATCCACATGATATATTTATCGGAGTAATTCTATAATATGCGGGTTTGGACTTCTTGTAGGCAAAATTCAAACCACGGGTCTTGAGTTGTCAATATCCATATCGACTTGGTCAATCACTTATTGGGCACCACCGACTACCACACTCAATTGCAATCTTATACTCCTTCCAAGATCCATCAGGGTGCTCTCAAGGGCTGCTCCAGCGATCTGTCATGCATGGGTATGTTTTCTATTATATTTTCAGGGATCCCCTACATTTCACAACTCTTCTCATCTCTTTTTCCTCTTTTCCAGCTCTAGTTTTTGTATATCGATTGGCATTTTATGAGTTTGTGTTCGACATCCAGACTTCTTACTTGATTCATTTATCTCCCTCTCAAATTATGAGATTTTTTACTTGGGTGTGCTTCGACTTTTACTTAAAATTATATCATATCATGGATCATCCAACCCCTTGGCGTCAACCCAAATTACTCACGGTCGATGGTGTTCATCTTTTTTTTCTATGCTCATTTCTTCAAAAAGTATTCCCAAGATTCTTTGGTGTCTTTGCAGCTAGATTCCAAAAATTGTTCCCACTCATCTTGTTTCTCTTGCCAATTAGAGTTCGGAGGAGAATATTTCAAAAGGGGTTGGTATTCGATAATGTCATTGGCTCCCTTTTCAAAGAGTAAATTGTGAAGTAAGGATAGGGAAATGCAAAGAAACCCATCATGAAGTTCGGTATAAATTTAATTTTGATGGTTTGGAATGACTCTTTATCTTTGATCACTTGCTCTTCAATATGATCTCGTACGATATTCTCAAACCACGTGTTAAGGTTTTTTCTCCCTCTATTTATGATTTTGTGCATCAAATACTCATTGAGAATGAGTCTATGCATTATATTGGATAACATATTCTTAGAGTTCTTCTAAAATGGCCTTAATAAATCATTTGTTCGTCTCCATGTAGAATTGAGTGTGTGCTTCAGCTAGCGTCAGTCAATGTATTCTTGTGTATTTTTTGATATAGTTGGTCATTTTACACTCCCACCATTCACGTATGTCCTCCAATCTTAGCATCTATGTTCCTTTTTTCTATGCATGCTCGATTTCAAAACTACCGACAAAAAAACCAATGTTGTAGTCTAAGGGAAAGTACGAGAAGGTTACCAGTATATTATTACACAGAGAAATACACACAACAACATCATATAGAGGAACACATAGACATGTAGATAGACATACACAAGTAATGGGAGAACCATCAATGCATTTTATTATAGCCAAAATAATCTCTCTTTTTACATTGCATAGCCACACACACACACACACACACACACACACACAGATATATATATATATATATATATATATATATATATATATATATATATATAGTCTTATGGATCAACAACATAAATATGTTATTTTCATTACTGTGATGCTTGAGTCGAATGACTCTGTCAAATTTTGAGAATTTCATTTTATGTTCACCGTTTTTCGATTTCGCTTTGCAGTTGTGTGTTGCTATCCTGACTCTTCTTTTGTTGGAGGAACAATAGTTCCTTTTCCTCATAAATAGACTTTAGTTATGGTGTTTTCATGTGATGAGATTTAGGAATGTTCATCATTTTTTTCAATACTTTGATGGAAGTGTCTTTCTGCTTCATTAATTCTCCTATAGCATTGGCAACCTTAGGCCGGTCAATTCCCAAGGCTATTATTTTTCTTTCGAGCTCTACCACTCTTTTTTTATTCTCATTGGTGACTATTTTTTCCTGCTTCAACTGTTTATGTATTTTGATTGCAATCTCTTTCATATTCCTCTCATTAGTAGAGGACTGCATGCCTCCTTGGTACAACATCTCACTTACTTGCTTATGAAAGTCAATTAGGTCAGGAGACTGAATTTTACCTATTTTAAGCTTGACCTAGGTTACTTTATAATCTGTTGGAGAAAGTGTTTTTTCTACTTTTGATTATAGTAGAGCCATATTGAAAGTAACCTCTTGGAAATCCATTGTTGTCAGTAGTTTGGTCCATGCAACTTCCCCTCCTCCTACTAGAGTATACAATTCTATTTACATTTCCCTGTTATGCATTTTTATATCTAATTAATGAGAAAATATACTGGGTGGCTTCCCTACTTCTCCACCACTGGTGGTTTCTTTCTTGATGGATCCAACTGATAGTGGGGTGGAAGGAAAATGCTCAATGGTTAGAGGTGGCCCTTTAGGTTCACTCTCCCCTTGAGTTATTTGTAGTACATTTTTCCTCTTATATAGGAACTTTGCTATACTATCTTCCTCTTATTCTTCTTCTTCTTCTTCTTCATCGTCGACTCCTTTAGGATTTTTGTTTCATTGTTCATATACCTTCGATCCTGATCAAGCCTTTGATAGTGAACATTTCAAAATTTTAGTATCTTGGACTAAGTTGGCTTGTGATGATAATTTTATTGAGATAGTGGCCTCTCTTTCTAATATTTCCTTGACTTCCTCCCAAAGTTCTAGATTGGTACTCCTTTCTATCACCCACTTTGACTCATGCTTGTACATTGGATTTATAGCAGCAATCACACCATGAGGATCATACACCCAATTGGTTTCTCTTTCAAATTCAACCTATCTTAATTTTTCTTCAGCTTTAGAAAAATCTATTCTTTGTTGTACCAGGAAAGGGCCAACCTCATGTGGGAGAGTAAAAGTGATTGAATTTATGTGATGAGGAAATGAGAAGTGACCAACTTTCAATCTTTTCCTGAAATATTCTCAAGCCAATATCCTAGGTGTTAAGAAAGAGGGAGGCTTAAGTTATTCTTGCTCAAAACTATATACCCTGGTGATGATATGGTCTTGTGCCATATACCAATCTTCTATTCTAGTGTCATTTCTCAATTGCGTAAAATGCCTCATTTCTGGAAATACTCTTGGAGGAAGATAACCATGTATGAGAGTATACATGGTCTTCATGCAATGATTCACATAGTGACTAAAACATTTATTTTGTTCCTGTCTTTTCACATTTTGGGGCCGCTCAGTTATTGGCTTTAGTTTCCCTTAGTGATTTTTATTCCCCATCTCTCAAAGTAGGTGTGATTTTGGGAAAGGATGATATACACTAGGTAGGACTCATATTTGAAAGATCCGGTGATAGGAAAATTCTCTAGTTGAGCCTGCATGGATTCTTCTAAGAACTTATAGTAATCAATTTTTGGGAGAAATATGTAAGTTGGTGATTAAAAAAGAGAGAAAATACTAAGTACTGAATATATGAATTCAAAAACACCACAATAGATCCACAAATAAATATAGAAAACCCACACTTATTATTATGAAAAACCTTGAGGTAGGGCAACACCATACAAGATATACTATTATGGAAGGGATCCTCTCTTCACTTGTCTCTTCGAGGGGGAAACCTCCTAATGTGCTACAAACTCCAAATAAAATACTTCTTGACTTCCCATTTGTTATAGCACAAAATGCCACACCTATGCATTTTTTCCATGGCCTAACCCTTTCCCTTTGCTTGTTAGAAAAATTCCCAACTTGCCTCATCCAAATTATCTAAAAAACATATTCATTGCACATATATATGGGCTCCTTTGATGCAAAGCACAAACATCTGCGACTTGTCAGTGTAACACCCGCAGATGCCTTAAAAAATAATGAAAAATAAAATAATTCCAAGTTTTCAGGTAGGTTTTTTTATTAGGATCGTTTCCCAATGTCCCCATGCCAATACAAATTGATCCCAACTTCCCTAACCCCTTGGGGAAGATATAAAAGCACCATTAAGAGCTAGAATGGGGACAAGTCTTTTGGTGCAAGGTTATGCTTTTGAAATCTAGCAATCTTCCATATTCCTTTTATCCTCTAAGTATCATCCCCCAACATAGAAACTCCTTTTCCAATGTTTCTTCCTTATTATATAGTCATAAGGTGTCTCCTTATCCTTGTTGGGATATTCAAGGAAGAGCCTCATTTGTGAGCAGATGCTCGAAGGATCTATGGAGGAACCCAGACAGTTGGCTCCAAAGCAATGCCAGAAGCGAGACAGGTTGTAACTAACTTTGATATTTGATGTTAATGGAAGAGTTCTCTTTCCCTCCAATTTTGTGTTCATTGCAACATTGTATGTTATCATTCTTCATACTTGTTTTGGATATAATATATGATATGTATGCTACGTGATTATGTAACTACCTTATTGCATTATTTGTCTTGATTTCATTTTGCAGGCTTGTTCCGGAAAAGGTCAAGAGCGCTTCAAAACTAAGGAATGGGGATCGATATCGAATGAAGGGTTTAAGGTGCACACTTTCTCCTTCTCTCTTTCCCTACTCTCTCCTAGTGAAAAGTAGTTATTTTTCAGTTTGCATACTTGTTTGCGAGGGGAGATTTTCAGTCTTCTCAATCCGGTCTCGATCTGTTGTGACTTGACCAAAAGTCATGGGGGAAATATCTTGTCAACACCATTACATTGCTTGAACCCCTTTAGATAGTGCTACCAACCACCTAAGAATATTCTAGAGAAGAAACCTTCTAAAAGTGGAACCTTCTAATATGTCCTCTTACATTTATTATGTTCACACTAATATATATGACTACCATAGTGGGCCTTATTTAATAATATAATGGACCCAATCCACTGATCCAAAAATCCTTAGATTTCAACACAATATTTAAATAGACTTCAACATCTAACTTGATTCAAAAATTATTTATGATCGTCTTTGATAGATTTGCATAACACATGTGAATCTTCTTACTTATCCAAAACTTCATAAAATGATGAATAACTTGCAGAATAATGAGAGATAACACAACAAAAAATAAAAGAACTAAGAAGACAATATTTTATGACAGAGTTCATCTCTCCTAGGATACATCTCTGGGTCCCTTTACAACAGTGAGACCACTCTTCATTAATCTCAAAATGCGAATATTACAATGAAATGGAATTACAAATTCCAAATTTGAAGTCACTCTTCAATTATGTTGCTCAACCTCAGAAACAGAGGTTACTATTGAATTCATATCAAAATTCTGAGAAAAATGAGTATAAACTAGACAATGTTCTAAACTAGCGCTCAATGACCCCCTTCTTCATGAAAAACAATGCACTAAATCTCTCATACAAGGAAATCTGAACAAATATTTTCATAAACAACATATTATCACAAAATAGACATCACCATCATGTTCCTCTCGAAAAACTAAGAAGAATGAGTATAAACATAACTATGTTTGGACATAGGGCTCAATAGCACACAAAACAAGACAACACCATCAGGGTTGCACTTCTTGGCACACATCCCAATGCACCATACTTTAATCTGCATGGAATTCCATATCCCATACTGTTACCCATGATTTTGGTCATCATGATGGTGTATTGATGATGGTGTACTCAGGCTCCCCATAAGAACTTTCTCCCGAGTAAATTGACATTCATCTCTTCTCAGAAAACATCCTTTTGAAGAGAGTTCACGGGTTGCTAGTATCCCAGGGTGTGAGAATGACCCATTCTCGCAGGCTTCTTTAAGCTAGGGTTTGAACTTCTCACACTGTGTTACATAGCTAGGGTGCAAACCTTCTCTAAATCTTGGAAAAAGATGGATTCTCGATGGTTCTAGAAAGGAATCTTCTAGAAGAATGGGTTGGAATTCGAATGGTTATCCTTGTACTGGATTCCCTGATATTGTGGGATCATTATTATCCAAGTAACCATCTCATTCTCTCCTATATATTGATGGAATTCTCATGAAAAAGGTTAAGCAAGATTCATTGGAGAATTAGTGAAAGAATTGTGTGAAGGACTTAGCTTGAACAGTAGCTTGGAGATTCTAGCAAGTCTATCAAGAGGTTTTGATCTTCTTCATGCAAAGATTGAGCAAGTGTGTGTGTTGAAACTAAGAGCCATCGAAAGGAAGCTTGCGAAATCAAGGCGATCAGGTTGTAATCTTCTACTTTCAATTAATATGATACAGTGGCATGTCCCTTTCCCATAAAGCTATTCTCACTTTATTGTGTAATTCCTTGATCATACACATAAGTTGACAGTTGAATATATTTTGCTATCTTCACTTTGGTTGGTTTGTGTTGTCTTGGTCTTGACCTCACGAGAGCACCGGAGCGAAGCGGGAGCAACAGAGACCCTAGGAAGCGATATTAAGGTATGTTACTTGTTCCTTCTTACTAGCTAATTCAATGGTCAAAACTTAGGGAAAGAGTCGTGTCCTGTCCTGTTTTGTTCTAGATCCAGGTGGATCTAGAGAGATATGTTAGTGTCCACACCTACCGATTAGTCTGATAACACATACTATTTATCCCATCGCATCGGTTTCCATTCCCATAAATAGGGCTAGGTTGGCCAAAATCGTGGCCCAAACCTTGTGCTGACGTAGGTATTAATATTTAATAATATTTATGGGTTGGTTATAACAAATCCCACATGTGGTGTGTTGGTAGGCAGATGGTTGTTAAGTCGCTTGCATATGGAATATTCTCCCAGATATTCCATGGAGGTAGAGGGTTCAAAACCCACCGAGCCCCAACAATTTTTGATACCCATCCCAACTTGGGCTTCTCGAAGATGCCATGTGGTGCCATTTGATTGGTCCATGTGGCGACCTATGATTGGCCCCTATCGCCACCTATAATATCACCCTTCCACATCATTGTTGACTGTGTTGTTGGCGTACCTTCCACCTGTTCGCCACACCATTGTATGGTATGCCATGTGTCACCCTGTCAATGGTGCCACATGGCCCATACTATCTCCAACTTCATTTGTACGGATGACACATGGCACTTTCCAACTAGGTGTTCATTGTGCCATATCCGTGTGACATGCGACAACCTCTAGTGTCATCATGTCAGCATGATGATGTCACTTGTCCACGTGTCACTCTCTGATCTTTCCACTTGTCGTACGGTTGTTGACCTCATCCTGCCATGTCAACTATATGGAAGGACATGTGTCATCTTCTGATTCATCCAAATCAGTTGAATGGATTCCACATGGCAGTCTATTGTACTACCATGTCAGCATGTTGACATCATCTATACAGACTGCAATGTCATCCTTTTTCCCTATTTTTTCCAAAAATTGGAAAGGTCATAACTTTCTCATACGACGTCTATTTGAGGTGATTCACATGTCACTGGAAAGATCTCATCGATCTCTACGAAATGAATTCATTTTCAAGATAATTTGAGATAATTTATTTTTTGGCATTCTAGATCCTCCTGGATAACACCTTCCCACTAAATAACTTTTGGTCCTCCAAAAGTATGGATTATTCAACAACTTAGTGATGATAAATCTTTCTCACTCTTCCACCTTACTAAAATGTTCTTGATAGATTATTCAGTATATTAGTAATGATAATACTTTCTCACTCTTCCACCATGCATAAATGTTCTTTATCTGATTCCCATCTTGGACTTGATATTTCTCTTGGATCTTCATCTTGGATACAAATTTTATCTCCTTATTGAACTTCCAAAAGCTCAAGGAAACCAACCTAGATCAGTGTACTTATGTCTGCTTCCATGGAACATGGCTTTGACTTAGTCTCTCGACAATAGCTTTGACTCTGGTTATGGCTCATGGCTACTGGCTCTAGTTACTGGCTATAGCTCTAACTCTGGCTTCTAGCTTGTTGGGCCTGCATTTTCATGTTTTGGAGAAGTTTTTGAAGGGATTTTGTGCCAAAACATTATGATCCACACCAGGTATACATAATTCATGTTTTATGATGATCTTGAGTATGATTCAATATGATTTTACGTTTATAGAGATCTAATTCACATTTTTTGGTGTGACAGGGGAAAATTGCATCATGTTTTTGTTTCCGGCACTCAATCTGACACTCCATCCAGTACTCAATCCAGTACCCAGTCCAACACTCTGTCCTGCAAAAAAACAATGGGCGATTTGGCGGTTATGGTATAGGCGGCTAGTGGTGGGCGAATCAGAAACATGGGTTTTTCTCGTGCTTTCTCCCTCCAGCTATTGAACTCTTGACAACTTGGTTTGGGTTGTTAAGAAGGGAGATTATTGGCTCGCTCCATTTCAGCAGTTAGGGCACCTATAATGTAATTTATTGTTTATAGAAGAGGTTAGACCCTCCAATGGTCGACCTCTTGGTCTGTAAAGCCTATAAATACCACCGTGGTGGTCATACAATAGTTAAGAAGTAGTAGAAGAAGTAGTGTGTTAGAGACAAATACGTTTGTCCTCTGTTTTTCCATTTTCATTTGCCAGAATTATATAAGACTGTGTTTTTGAGTTTTAATGGTGAAATCGCTTTATTGAGTTCATGGTATGCATTTGATAAGTGACCACGACTTGCTGGGGGGGCCACCAGCAATCTGGTAACTGTTCTATGAGTTTATTTGTGAATACATAGCTTAGATGTCTTTTATCTTATTTCCTGTACATGAATTCTTATTTTTCCTTTGTTATATAATTTGTTGTTATAATTTAACTGTTTAGTTCTTTTTACAAGTTAGTATGAAGGCTTTTTTCAATATGCATTGATTTTGTAGTTGATAGGAACAAGTTTGCAAACTTATACACTAACCTCGTGTGTGATTAAATATTAGATTGTATTTTATTTATGCTTTTAAAATCAAGTTTAAAACAGAGTTTGAAACAGAGTAGAACAAAATTTTAGTTTATGTTTTCTTTAACGAGGCTTCGGTGGATGGATAGGGATAGATTTAGTTTTTATTGGTAGATTTCCTATTCAATTGTTATTTAGATTTTGCTTAACTAGTTGTTAATTAATTTGCTCATTAGTTTACTTGTTATATGTTAGAATCATGTTTAATTTATGTTTATAAGCATTTTCCTTTTTGCAATTTGAATTATTAAATAGGTCTAGCTTAGTTTTACTTTATGCAATTTCTTTCCTAGATTTAGGTTGCAATTCCAGTTTTTAGTTAATGATTAAGTTTAGTTATGAGTTTTTCTTACATAGCATAGAGTACAATTATAATCTCATTATGTTGTTGATGGTTAATGCATGAGTAATAATCACATGAATATGCAGGGTAATTAACGTTGTTTCCGTAATGGCTAAGTTCTCACTGGATTGCTTAATCCACACCTTTCACTTTGCTATTGAAATCAATATCGAGTGTATACCTCTTGAATTATCTTTCATTGTCAAGGGCCATCGAGATATTATAAGACACCAGAGACATTCACACAACCATCAACACTATATTTGAGTTTTCATAGGTTAAAAGATAGTTTCTTGCTTTCATAGATCAGAAGATAGTTTTATTGTTGTCATAGGATACATAGTCTTTTGCTTTGGTAGATTAAAGAGTGGTTTTGCTTATCATAGATTAAATGTTAGTTGTTAGTTCTTCTTTCTTTCAATTAGGTAGATTTCCGTTTATGAATTAGAGATAGTTGTGTTAAGAATAGAGTTCACTTGTCTTTTAGCTTAGTTAGTTGCTTATTGAGTAGTCTTAATTAGTTTACTTGCAGTAGAAGTTATTCTAGGTTAGTTAGTTGTTTACTTGCTTTAATAGGTTAATTCCTTACTTGTCTATTCTTGCTTTGATAGTATAGTTGCTTGTTTATTTACTTGCTTTCACGTGATAGTTTTTATTGAATTTAAGTAGGCTAATTACAAGTAGTTTGTTGTTGCTATTTGCTTATTAGATGAATAGTTTTCTTTTGCTTATTGTTATGAATGAACTAGTTTTCTTCAAGTAGGGCTTTCATTTGTTTTCCTAGAACTATCCATCGATCCTTGGTTCAAAAGTACTTAGGTTACATAGTTTCAAGTTTCTTAGTAGGGTTTGCTCATTAGATAGATTTGCTTGAATAGATTAGCCCTTATATAGTTACTTCCTTATTTAGACTATACTACTACCAACCCTTCTACCTTGGCATATATTTTTCTACAACTCTAAGTTTACTTACCCTGGGTTGATAATTTAATTGAGGGTTTTTAGTGTGTTTTTAGTGCATATATAACACCCATCATAGCTCATTGGTTCCTTCATTGTAGAAGTCTTCTCATTGACTCTCTCTTCTCCGCAATATCCATATTTGAATCTTGAACTCAACATTAAGTCCCATATCCTCTCTTCCTAAAGATAGTCCATCTCGACAATTATGAATCCAAGTCGAATGTTGAACTTTTCCTTGCCCTTTTGACTTATTGTTCCTATATTACTTGATGTATATGTAGGAGTCTCTGAATGAACTTCTTGTTCATTTCCGCTCTCATTCTCTGAAAGATAAATCTAAACATGTTTTCCACAAACATCTTTACTCTTTTGTCTTGCTTCTATACAAGGTATACATTTTACATGAACATGGAATAACATCTTGGAGATGTTTATAGCATAAATCATACTTACTTCACAATTATTCTACCTTCTATCTTTACAAAGAAGACTATTTATTTACCATCTCTAGGACGATATGCCCAACTATGTGTTGATTAAGATTGGTTGTCATTGATATCAACCCTTGAAGCACAGAGGTTTGGGTAATGAACCCAAGTTTGTTTGATGTAAATATGACTCATTATTGTCTTGTCATGGTTGATAAGAAGTAAAGATGGATGAACTCCAAAGTGGCCCCCTTATGGTGAAATCCCTCATGGGAAGACGCTTTGCGGAGTGAGAGAAACCATGCTTAATTATGGAATAATGAGATGAAGGACAGTGAATTTTTTAGTGAAACTATCCTAGATTCATAGTTCTTGTCACACCATTTCCGGTGGTATGTGGAACGTCACATAACTCCTCGTGGTTAGAGAGTTATGGCCATGTGAAATTGGAGAACCCAGGTTTGGGTAATAGACCCAAATTTGTTTGATGGATAACGGTATGAGTTTTGATATATTTGCAGGTAATACTATTCTATATGGATATTACATGTCATGTCATTTCTGGTGGTATGTGTAACGTCACATAACTCCTCATGGTTTGAGAGTTATGGCTTTACGAAGTTGGAGGACCCTCATATGTTGGCTTGAAGCCCCAAAAGGTCAAAGTAGTCAAAGTGGTTTAAGAGATTTTAGAAGGTAAATAATAAAGTGAAGCGATGAGTGTACTATAATTCAAATTGAATACAAAATAAATTATTTAAATAATAAATTCAATGGATAAATTAGAAGTGGGTTAACCTTAAAATAAGGAAAGTGGGCAAAGTGACCTAGAAGATGTTTTTAAGGAAGCTACTTGGAGAGTATAAATAAGAGGCAAGGCTCTCTCATTTTACAACACACTTGAGAATATTGAATATGTATAGGTGTCTGAGGTAACCAAAGGATATCTAATCCTAATTTCTAAGGGAAGGTGAAGAAAAGAAGGCCAGAATTCGAGGAAGGATAAATTCTTTTGATGGTGCTTTCTAAGGTATGTTATTTAAAGGTCATCTCACCATTTTCGCAATAACATTTTTTTCTAGAATGATTCAGACCATGAAATTTCTATGCCATTGAGGAAACATATCCAAGTATATGTGGTAAAAAATTTAGCTTGTGGATTGTTGTATTTTTGGAGTTACACTCCATGGAAAATAGGGTTCGTGGCTAGTCCTGAAACTAGTCAAGAACATGTGTTTCGGGTAAAAACGTCATAACTTATTCATAACATATCCAAATTCAGTAAGACCAAATTTTTTGGTTATAGTATAGTCTTTAGTATACATTTTAATATTTTTATATCAATTCAAAAAATATTCTATGCGGGGCACGCTCTACAAGGTCGCTCTCTAGAATAAGCCAGAATTCAGCAAGGTATGCCATTTTTGCTATAACTCCTTTTTTGAGAGGTTCCAAGTAGTGAAACCTGGAGGAATTGCATAAAACACAATGGAGAACAATGTGTATAAGTTTCATATATTTATTCATTACAAGTACAAAGTTATGATTTGTTCAAGTTAGGGTTGTTGACTAATCCAAAACTAGTCATGTGAGACTAAAGAAAAGTTTGATGAAAATGCTAGTCTCTTGTTGTTAAAGTTAAGGAAGATTTGTAGGTATGTGATCATATATACCAGGTATATTACAGAGTTACAAATCATATTTGGATGATGAAATTGATGAGGGCATTTGGTTGAGGTACATGTCGGGTACATGGTTGAGACAAGTAGTTGATGAGTTGACACATATATGAGGTGTATAGTTGATGATGTTGGTACATCTTGATGAGTCATAGTTGATGAGTAGTTGATACATGATTGGTACATACTT
>ML802002.1:143251-158372 GCA_009831015.1 Picea engelmannii
TAGTATTGTTGACACATGGTTTATGGATGAGCATACTTGTATTATTAGAAGCACATATTGATCTTGGTGACGATTATGAGTTGTTGTGTTATGCTTGGTTGATGCACATATTTGAGAGTTGTCTTGGTGATTGATCTTGGTGAGTAGATCCGATTTGGTTGATAACATTGATGAGACAGGTTGTTGTGATAGGTTGTTTGGACAAGTTGTTGTGACAGGTTATTTGTATAGGTTTGGTGCATGGTTGATGCACTTGTTCATGGTACAGGTTGAGGTACAGGTTGGTGCATGATTGATGCACTTGTTTATGGTACAGGTGGATTACAGGTTGGTGCATGATTGATGCACTTGTTTATGGTACAGGTTGATTACATTTTGAGGTACAGGTTGATGCATGGTTGATGCATGGTTCAAGTTATTGGTCCAGGTTATTGGTCCAGGTTATTTGGTGCAGGTTGATTGGTAGAGGTTTACAACAATATATATGTTACACATCAAAATTACTCATTATGACGATGGCCTAGCGTCGTCATTATCAATGTTGCAAGTGTCGCATTTTGGCCGCAAGTGTCACAAAAAGCATAATGTCATCCTGCCTATGTTGTGTCTCTAACGACATCACAAGGACACTTAAAACACCTCAAAAGATTGATTTTGAAGAGGAGAAATGATTTGACAAAGAGTACAAGTCTTTTTCCACTGAGAAACCCACTCAAATATCATTTTTGGAAAGGAACGCTCCCCTATGCACTGTCAAGGAGCGTTGGCACTCTGTACCCTCTATTGGGGGAGCGTTATAATGGTTTGTGCCCCATTCAGAGGGAGCACTTCCCTTTCTGAGAAAATTTTTGCTTGTTGAGGGAAATCAGGGAAATATTCCTTCAATCTCTGAAGGTAGTTGGATTCAAATCTCATGTCAAGCCATGATCCTAGGGAGGATCCACAATTGAAGGAGAAGAATCCTCAACTTACCCCAAAGATCTCTCAAGTGGTTAGGCCTCTCCAAGCCTATATAATGAGGCCTTCTCATGGTGAAAGGGGAGATTGGAGATGATAGAAAGCATCAAACTTATGATCTCATAAGTGAGATACCATTGAAGCATAATCAGTGTGGATTACTTGAGCAAGGGTTGGAAAAAGAGAGCTGGGAGAAGTTGTTGCACCTTCATCAAAGGATTGTAAGTACTCTTCATTTGTTCTCATTAATATACATATATGCTTGGTCTGTTTCTTTCAAGTTTGTGTTTATTCCACATGGACTTGTCTCTAGTAGATAGATATATTTTTGAGCTAATCTCAGTAGAATAGGAAGCTTGTTGTATCTTTGTTTGTTTTACAGGACTTATCGAGGATCTTAGGATCAAAGCTCAGCCTGGACTGTACGAGGAAAAACGCCATTAAAAAGGTACACTTTTCTTCTTCCTCTTCATACATTAGCTTAATTAGATCTAAAGGAATGTCACTGTCCACGTTAAGCACTTTTGTGTCTTGGCCTTAGGAGTTTAGATTCCAAGAGAGAATCCACTTGTCTGTAGGGGTATTTCTCTGTAAAAATATCTCACAAAGATAGTGTGACAGTGGTTCCATCATTCTACTTATACGTCAGGGCAGTTGGATGAGGCAAGGACAGGTGGTTTTATCCACCTTCTGGTTGTAGTTGGAGAACATAGGGGGTTGTAGCCTCCTTCTGGTTGTATCCAGAGAATTGGGGAATTGGAGATCCCCTCAGGTTGTAGCCCAAGAAACTAGGGGGTTGGAACTTCCTTCCGGTTGCAGTTGGAAAACAAAGTAAGTTGGTGCTTCCAATGGATGTAATTCTTCAAGACATATAAGATAAAGCATTATGTGTTTTTCTCCCACTTTGGGTTTCCACGTAAAACACTGGTGTACTGTGTATGTGTATGGTTTTTCATTTGTTCATTTCTTATTTACTCTGCAGTTATTGGATGATAATGGTACATTGATATAACACTTGTATTATGTGGTTAAAAAGGATTAAATTGCTCTATTACTGATTCACCCCCCTCTCAGTAATCCAACAATTGGTATCAAAACAAGTTCCTTCAGGAAACAATTTAACCACTAGAAGGAGATCATGGAGTATTATGAGAATGGAGTACCAATGTTTAATGGTCAGAATGGTTTTAAGTATGAGATGTGGAGCATAGGGACAAAATTATTTTTACAGGCACAAGGACATTATATTTGGCTATCAGTTGTTACAGGATATGATAGTTCAAAAAGGGAAAAGATTGCAGCCAATAAGGAATTGAGGAAGAATAACAAAATAGCAATGGATTTCATCTGGGAAGGATTACCTAATCCGGTAAGAGAAAAGGTTGGTAAATGTTAATCAACAAAAGAACTTTGGGATAAGTTACATGACATATATTCTTCACCCATCACAGATTCATAAAATGTCAAAGAAGATGCAGATACAAATCAAGACGAATTATCTTCACCATGTCAAGAAGATTCAGAAGATGAAGAGTACATAATCACCAGAGGTATGTCGTTTTTTTTTAATTGTGAAAAACATGGACATCTTGAAATAGAATTCCATGAAGGAAATGAGACAGAAAAACTAATTGAAAAGGAAGGCAATTATAAAGAAGAATTGATTAGTTATTTAGATGAACTAAGAGAAGAAAACAATTCACTCAAGAAAGAATTGATGAAACAAATGGAAAGTGTTCACATTTTTGAAGAATCCCAACAGGTCATCGAGAACTTAAGAACTCAGCTAGAAGAAGCCAGAAAGATCAAAGAAAATCTTGAATATGAAAAGCAGTGTTTGGAAACCAACATAGCAGCACAGAAGGAAGAATCAGAAATGAGAGAGAAGATATTGACAGATCATCTTAAGGAAATAACTAACGATCTAAACCAACTTGAGGCAGAGTTTGGTCAAGAAGAGAAAGGACTTGAAGAAGAAATGATCACATTAAAAATTCATCTTGAAGAAGAGAAAAGAACAAAAGAAGTCTCAAATAATGAAGAAAGAAGAAGAGGTTGAGAAGCTTGAAGAAGAAGTTGTCACATTTAGAAGTAAAATCGTCAAGCTCAACAAGAACGTTGAAGAGACAGTAAGATCCACATCAGTTATAGAGAATGAAGAGAAGCACTCTAGGTTTATAGAAAAGAAGAATGAAGAAAACATAAAGAGTTATCCAGAAATACTCAAATGAAGGAATCATGGTTAACCAGAATCTAAGAAAACTATTGAAGATACATCCTCAAGAAGACCATCCATGTTCAAGCCACAAAGAAGCTTCAATCATGATCATGATCAGTCAAGGAAAAAATTTAGAAGGACTACACCACAAAGAAGATCATTCACTCCCAGGTATGCAAATTTATTTTATGGTAATTGTTTTTATTGTACTAACTTTGGACATAAGGTTGCAGATTGTGGGGATTATAAAAGAAATGTTCAAGCAAGAAGTGCCTATGTGGTCGCACGTAACATCGAGTGTTACAAATGTCATAACTATGGACACATAGCCAGTGATTATAGAAGCATGATCGATATTTCCATGAAAGAGAATACTGATATCAGATATAAGAAAGTATGGATAAGAAAACAGGAAGAACAGGTGAACAAAGACTAGGTACCAGAGATCGCAAGATTAGAAATAAAACGAGATGAAGAAAATTCTGCAAAGAAAAGGAAAGATGTCAGATATAGAAAGGTCTGGAAAATAACTGAAATAAAGGAAGGACAGATAAATAAGGAACGTGTTCAAGAGATTTTACTTTCAGGCATTGTAGTGAAATATGAATCCACAGACAGAAAGAAAGAAGTCATAGCTCAGAGAGATAATGAATCTACCAATGAAAATAATGATGAATCTACCAATGAAGATGATGATGAATACACATCAAAGTAGGAATTGTTCTGAGCCATATGGCTTAGAGACTCCCAAGTAATATGAATATTAGACAGGGGGAGTCTATGCGATAGCTATGACAAACCAACGAACCATCCTTCGAGCATCTTGTAGAGTTTGAGAAGATAGATTCAGAAAAATCAGTTAGCAAAAGTACAGTTTGATAGATTAATCAAGACTTCATGATAGTATAGTGATAAATGGGTCAGCATGATGGACAGTTGCGCAAGTAGAGTCTTGCATATTATGGACATAGATGGATTCGTAAGAACACTTAGCAGGTTTGGATAGATATATGATAGTGACCAGAGAATGGATTCATAGATTGGTTCAGAGAGTGGTTCAAAGAAAAGGGAACATTATCATAATGGATGATAATTACATAGGAAATGGCTCGAACAATGCTAATGGACTCCAAATTGACAGATATTTTTTGGACACATACAGTGCATACATCTGTTCACATTCAAAATGGAGTAATGCTCATAAACAACAATGACAAAACTCCCTACAAACAATGGAAAGGAAGCATAGACAACAACCTCTACATCAAGGTAACATTTTATTAATTGAAATTTATGTTGATGATATTTTTTTGGAAGTACTTATGATAGGTTAAGCCAGAAATTTGCAAAAGATATGTAGAATGAATTTGAAATGTTATTACTTGGAGAACTCTCCTTCTTTCTGAGACTTCATATATGTCAAAACAACCAAGGAATTTTAATTTCTCAAACCAAGTATATCACAGAAATGTTAAAAAGGTTTGGAATGGAAGATTGCAAACTAGTTATCACTCCCATGCAAACCAATTGCAAGTTGAGCAAAGATGATGATTCGAAGTCTACAGATCAGGGGCAATACAGGTCAATGATTGGAAGCCTACTATATGTGAAAACATCCAAACTAGATGTAATGCAGGCAATTGGACAGGTGGCACGACTTCAAGTAGCACAAAAGGAATCACATGTATTAGCAGTAAAGAGGATTTTCAGATATCTCAAAGGAACAGAAGAGTTTGGATTATGGTATCCAAAAGAAAAATATCTATCACTTATTGCCTACACAGATGCAGATTGGGCAGGTTGTATTGATGACCAACGAAGCACCAGTGGAGCATCGTTCTACTTAGGTGAGTTTTTGGTATCATGGATAAGCAAGAAACAATCATCAATATCTTTATCTACAACCAAGGCAGAGTATATTGCAGCAGCATCATGTTGTACACATGTTATTTGGATGAAACAAACTCTGACGGATATACAGATTGAGTATGATGAACCCATTCCAATCTATTGTGATAATACAAGCGCCATCAGTATCTCGAACAACCCTGTGATGCACTCCAATACGAAGCACATTCCAATCAAGTATCACTTTCTACGGGAGCAGGTTGCAGAAAACAACATCAGAGTTGTGTATGTGGGCACAAAAGAACAAGTGGCAGACATCTTCACAAAACCACTTCCATGGGAAGCCTTTGAATATCTTTGCCAGAGACTTGGAGTTATTTCTACTCCAAAATGAATTATTTTTGAATGCTTATCTTATATGTCTTAGATTTACATGAGGAAGCACCATAAGAGGACAGTTCAGTTAGGGGGAGTAGCCCCAGATGGAAAGATACATTTTCCATTGATGACAAAGCGGGAGAGATTTATCAAATGCATAGGACAGAGGCATGGCTCCAGGGGGATCATGAGTGATATGATTTCAGTGTCGCATCAGAGTGTTGCCATCAATGCCAAAGGGGGAGATTGTTGATTAAGGTTGGTTGTCATTGATGTCAACCCTTGAAGAAATCCCCGTAGCCCAATGGTTTGGGTAATGAAACCAACTTTGTTTGATGTAAATATGACTCATTATTGTCTTGTCATGGTTTATAAGAAGTAAATATGGATGAACTCCAAAGTGATCCCCTTATGGTGAAATCCCTCACGGGAAGACGCTTTGCGGAGTGAGATAACCCATGCTTAATTGTGGAATAATGAGATGAAGGACAACGAATTTGTCAATGAAACTATCCTATATGCATAGTTATTTTCATGCCATTTCCGGTGTTATGTGGAACGTTGCATAACTCCTCACGATTAGAGAGTTATGGCCATGTGAAGTTGGAGAACCCAGGTTTGGGTAAAGGACCCAAGTTTGTTTGATGGATATCGGTATGAGTTTTGATATATTTGCAAGTAATACTATTCTATATGGATATCACATGTCATGTCGTTTCTAGTGTTATGTGGAACATCACATAACTCCTCACGGTTTGAGAGTTATGGCCTTACGAAGTTGGAGGACCCTCATATGTTGGCTTGAAGCCCCAAAAGGTCAAAGTAGTCAAAGTGGTTTAAGAGATTTTAGAAGGTAAATAATAAAGTGAAGTGATGAGTGTACTATAATTCAAAGTGAATACAAAATAAATTATTTAAATAATAAATTTAATGGAGAAATTAGAAGTAGGTTAACCCTAAAATAAGGAAAGTGGGCAAAGTGACCTAGAAGATGTTTTTAAGGAAGCTACTCAGAGAGTATAAATAAGAGGCAAGGCTCTCTCATTTTACAATACACTTGAGAATATTGAATATCTATAGGTGTCTGAGGTAACCAAAGGATATCTAATCCGAATTTCTTAGGGAAGGTGAAGAAAAGAAGGCCAGGATTCAAGGAAGGATAAATTCTTTTGATGGTGTTTTCTAAGGTATGTTATTTAAAGGTCATCTTACCATTTTCGCAATAAATGTTTTCCTAGAATGATTCAGACCGTGAAATTGCCATGTCATTGAGGAAACATATCCAAGTATCTATGGTAAAAAAATCAGCTTGTGGGTCGTTGTATTTGTGGAGTTACACTCCGTGGAAAATAGGGTTTGTGGCTAGTCCTAAAACTAGTCAAAAATAGGTGTTTCGGGTAACAAAGTCATAAATTCTTCATAACAGATAAAAAATTAGTAAGACCAAATTTTTTGGTTAGATTATAGTCTGTAGTATTCTGTGTAACAATTTCATATCGATTCAATGAATATTCTGTGTGGGGCACGCTCTACAAGGTCGCTCTCTAGAATAAGACAGAATTCAGCAAGGTATGTCATTTTTGCTATAACTCCTTTTCCGAGAGGTTTCAAGTAGTGGAACCTGTAGGATTTGCACAAAACACATTGAAGAACATTGTGTATCAGTTTCATATATTTATTCATTACAGGTACAAATTTATGATTATTTCAAGTTAGGGTTGTTGACTAATCCAAAACTAGTCATGTGAGACTAAAGAAAAGTTTGATGAAAATGATAGTCTCTTGTTGTAAAAGTTAAGGAAGATTTGTAGGTATGTCATCATATACACCAGGTATATTACAGAGTTACAAATCATATTTGGATGATGAAATTGATGAGGGCATTTGGTTGAGGTACATGTTAGGTACATGGTTGAGACAAGTAGTTGATGAGTTGACACATATATGAGGTGTATAGTTGATGATGTTGGTACATCTTGATGAGTCATAGTTGATGAGTAGTTGATACATGATTGGTACATACTTGGTACATGGTTGGAGGCACTTGTTAGTAGTATTGTTGACACAAGGTTTATGGATGAGCATATTTATATTATTAGAAGCACATATTGATCTTGGTGATCATTATGAGTTGTTGTGTTATGCTTGGTTGATGCACATCTTTGAGAGTTGTCTTGGTGATTGATCTTGGTGAGTAGATCTTATTTGGTTGATAACATTGATTAGACAAGTTGTTGTGATAGGTTGTTTGGACAAGTTGTTGTGATAGGTTATTTGTACAGGTTTGGTGCATGGTTGATGCGCTTTTTCATGGTACAGGTTGAGGTACAGGTTGGTGCATGGTTGATGCACTTTTTTATGGTACAGGTTGATTACAAGTTACTGCATGGTTGATGCACTTGTTTATGGTACAGGTTGATTATAGTTTGAATTACAGGTTGATGCATGGTTCAGTTTATTGGTAAAGGTTATTTGGTGCAGGTTGATTGGTACAGGTTTACAGCAGTCTATCTCACAGTGATAGTGTGACAGTGGTTCCATCATTCTACTTATACGTCAGGATGGTTGGACAGGGCAAGGATAGGTGGTTGTATCCACCTTCCGGTTCTAGCCGAAGAACATAGGGGGTTGTAGCCTCCTTCTTGTTGTAGCGAGAGAATTGGGGAGTTGGAGCTTCCCTCAGGTTGTAGCCTATGAAACTAGGGGGTTGGAGCCTCCTTCCAGTTGCAGCTGGAAAACAAAGGAAGTTGGTGCTTCCAATGAATGTAATTCTTCAAGACATATAAGATAAAGCATTCTGTGGTTTTCTCCTGCTTTGGGTTTCCATGTAAAACATTGGTGTACTATGTATGTGTATGATTGTTGATTTTTTCATTGCTTATTTACTCTGCAGTTATTGGATGATAATCATACATTGATATAACACTTGGATTATATGGTTACAAATGATTAAATTGCTCTATTACTAATTCACCCCCCCTCTCATTAATCCAACACTATGATGCTCTTTATACTCTCGATATACATATCTACATTCTTCCATTCTTTCACCTTTGTACTTCATAATAAGAATGTTATTACATAGGCAATTTGATCCATATGCACTTCATTAACTAAAAGAAAGACAATATTATAACAATTTCCTACACTACTGTCGAAAGGATTTTAGAAATCCCTACAAGATCCCTCTCACTCTTGAAATTATTTAAGATCGTCTAATAAAGCCCAAGGCTTTATAAATCCATACAACATCCCACGCACTCTTGAAATTCTTTAAGAGCGGCTAATAAAGCATGCTATTACAACAATGGAAATAATATTTAGAAGGTATTTACATATGCATATTAACATTTCTATTTACAAATTGTTTTCCAAAATGGAATATTTTCTTGATATCTATCCAGGGATGGGATAGGTGGCTTCTTCATGGACTCATTCTTCCAATAGTACTGGAAGGAGTCTCAGAACTTCATGTAGTTGACAATGCCTCTGACACTGAATTTGAATCTGACATCGAATGTGACGTTGGATCCAAGAAACCATTGGATCCAATTATAGATTGTCCAAGTAACATATACAATCTCTCCTTTATGACACCAAGAACTATTGTTGTGTCCTGAGTAGCTTCCTTCAAATACACTAGTACTTGTTCATCCTGGAATGCAACTGCATATCCTTCATCTTTGAAATATCATACAGAGAGTAAGTTTTGTTTCAATTCTGGAACATATAAAATATGTTATATTCCTAGAAATCCTCCCGACTCGAGCTGGAATATTACATAACCAACTCCTTTCACTGCGAGTTTGGTGTTAGTCCCAGATCTCACATAGTAGTCTGTGTCAATTTTGAAGAAGGTAAGGAATACTAGTCTCACTCTTTTCATGTGGAGGGATGAGCCACTATCCATGAACCATACCTCAATGTCTTCATACACTATACTCCTGAGACAAGCCATAAAAAATAATTCTCTTTCAAATCTCTGAACAAGACTATCAACTTCAGTTGAGGCTGCTACCTATCTTCTTGTAAGTGCCTTTACATATTCCTGGCTTTTCTTTGGACGAAGCTATGGATAAAGTGTCCAACACTTCTCTATGTAATGTCAACTCTTACCACAATGAGTGCAGAAGTGTTTGTTCCTATCCTGGAACCACAATCCTTTCTTATCATTCCCCCTATTTTTTTGTCTTAGAAAATGACCTTTGCCTCTTACCTCCTTCTTGGATGGATTCCCCTGCAAGGGTTGTCTCTTCCAATATTTCACCATAAAATTATTATTAGCTCCACATAATACATATGGATATGTAGACCATAAGTTTATACTGATCTTATTGGTAGGAGATGTCTTCATTCCTTCCTTGGAATGCTCATCTCTTCTTGGAGATGCTTTGCATTTGGTGCCTTTCCCTAAGCTAGAAGGTTGTTCTGGTAGAACCAATGGCTTTTGAAGTATCTGATCTTCTTCATTATTTGAAGCTTCCCTTTCTTGAGCTATCTTGGAGAATTCTCTATCTCCTTCTTGGCCATATGCCAATCTTGCATAACAAGGTCTTCTCTATGCCTGTATGGGATTAGTCATTCCTTGGCCATTGACGCCAATACCTTTTCCATCATATCCCATCTTGGTTAGTAAATTATAACCAATATAATATGTATGTTCCTTAAATCCATCCAAATAAATATTCTCATCGTGATGGGAAGAAAAAGAACATTATGACGCATCTTTATGGCATACCTCGATTACTGCCTATAAACCTTTTGTAGAAGATGGATTCTTTTGCATAGGAGACTTTGCCTTCTCCACTTGCTCAGCTTCATGGAATTGTGCCAACATCTTGTCCTTAGTCTACAACTCATTTTTCAATTCATGAATGATACTCCTTAGCTATTCCTCATGGGTTACCAACTGGTCTTGAAGCTCTTGCTTCTCATCCTAGAGAGATTGTAGATGCATCCTCAATTCATATTTGTCCTTCTGAATATATCGGTTCATGTCATTCTAAAGCCTCAATTTCAATGGAGCTTTACTCATGTTGTCCTCTCCAACAAAGAGATATGTGCTTCCAAACAAGGAGTCTTCAACTATGCCTTCATCAAGCTTGATTTTTGGATCTAGTCACATCCACTTGAAATACTTGTCAAAACAAGCTATGATACCAACTTGATCCGAAATCCTTAGATGTCAAAACAATCTTTAAACACACTTCAACATCTAACCTGATTCATAAATTATTTATGATCGTATTTGAAAATTTTGCATAACACATGTGAATATTCTTACTTATCCAAAACTTCATAAAATGATGAATAAATTGTAGAACAATGAGAGACAACACAACAAAAAATAAAAGAACTAAGTCGACAAAATTTGATGACAGAGTTCACCTGTCCTAAGATACATCTTCGGGTCCCTTTACAACAATGAGACCACTCTTCATTAATCTCAAAATGCTAAGATTACAATGAAATGGACTTACAAATGCCAAATTTGAAGTCAGTCTTCAATTTTGTTTCTCAACCTCAGAAACAAAGGTTACTATTGAATTCCTCTTGAAATTCTGAGAAAAATGAGTATAAACTCAAGTATGTTTTGAACTGGCGCTCAATAACCCCCTTCTTCACACAAAATAATGCACTAAATCTCTCATACAAGGAAATATGAACTAAGACTTCATAAAAAACATCTTATCACAAAACAAACATCACCATCATGCTCTTAAAAAACTGAGAAGAATGAGTATAAACATGACTATGTTTGGACATAGGGCTCATTGGCATATAAAACGAGACAACACCATCATGGTTGCACCTCTTGGCACACATCCCAATGCACTATACTACACTCTACACAAAATTGTATATATCATACTATGTGTCCCATCACATTGGTTTCCATGCCCATAAATAGGGCTAGGTCAGCCAAAACTGTGACCTAAACCTTGCATTGACATAGGTTTTAATATTTAATAATATTTATGGGTTGGTTATAACAAGTCCCACATGTGGTGCACTAGTAGGTGGATGGTTGTTAAGTGGTTGGAATATGGAATATTCTCCCAGATATTTTGTGGAGGTCATGGGTTCAAAACCCACCGAGCCCTAACAATTTGTTATACCCATCCTAACTTGGGCTTCTCAAAGGTGCCATGTGGTGCCATTTGATTGGTCCACGTGGTGGCCTATTATTGGCCCCTAATGTATGACCTTTCCATGTCACTGTTGAATGTGATGTCAACATACCCACCACCTATTCAACACATCATTGTATGATAGGCCATGTGTCACCCTGTCAGTGGTGCCACGTGGACGATATGGTCTGCCACATCATTCGTACGGATGAAACGTTGCACTTTCCAACTTGGTGTTTAATGTGCCAAATCCAAGTGACACGTGGTAGCCTTTGGTGTGCCATGTTAGCATGTTGACATCACCTATCCATGTGTCACTCTTTGAGCTTTCCACTTGTCGTACGATTGTTGACATCATCTTTCCATGTTGATTGTACAAAAGGACACATATCATCTTCTGATTCGTCCAACTTAGTTGTACGGATGCCATGAAGCAATTTCTCGTACTGCCATGTCAACATGCTGACATCATCTTTATGGACTGCCATGTCATCCTTCTGCCATGTCTTTGATGAAACTTCAAAAGGCCATAACTTTCTCATACGACGTCCATTTGAGGTGATTCATGCATCGTTGGAAAGCTCTCATCGATCTCTATGCAATGAAGTCATTTTCAAGAGAATTTGAGATGATCAATTTTTTTTATCATTATGGATCCTCCTGGATCATCCACCTTACATTGAATGGCCTCCACTATTATCATTATGGTCCCTTCAACCACTTCATTACCTCTCTAGTTTCACTATAGAAAAATACAAGGGTGGCATCGTCCATTAGTCTATCCTGGTCATAGCCAAACACTTGGAAAATGACAGTTAGGGCATATCGAGTGGTTTTTGGAAAAAAATCAGCTTGGAATGGAGTTGAGGAGGTTGGTAATGGAGAATTTCGGGCTAAAATTCTTATGAGTAAGCTTCCTTTGTTGGCCTAGGTAGTGACTGGTAAATTACTTCCATTCTGTGCTTTTTTAGGATTTCTACTAATTCTTTGGGGAAGAAAAGCATTTTGGCTAGGGATTCCCATGAAAAATGGCAGATAATATGTTGTTTGTCAACATAAATTATTTTTCATTCATATTCCAGGTAATTTTCAGCAGACCAGTGGACAATTTGAGGGAAATTGAAAGTTTGATGGATGTCCGAGTGAGCCAGGTTTGACTCCCATAAGTGCATATGATCTTGACTACTTTTGGCATTTGTCTATGCAGATTTAATGATCTGGCCTAGGTTAGGGAAGGACAGGACTGGGTCATAAACCTCATTATCCTGATCATTTAAGGGTTCATCATTCTTCGAGGCTTTCTTGGAGGACTAAGACTTTCTAGGGTTTGAAGCAAAATCCATTTAAAATTTTTAAAAGGTAAAGGCAAGAGTAAACTGAAAGAGATGTAATATTTCTCGGGTTATCTTCAACCAATTTGCATGAGACGTCGAAAAACACTGCTTGTAATCCTTTCTTGCTTGAAAAACCTAAGCGTATGCTTTGGCTCTTTGATGAGAATAATACTCTTTGGTTCCAGTGAGGATTTTTACTTCTATTTTATTCATTAAAATTCCACTTGTTGACCTTTCATTTGGAAGGGGTCCTTAAATAAGCAATAGAGCGAAATTTTGAATGACGCCATTTGTAAAATACCCATATTAAAACAAAAATAAAATTACACATTTCTCAACATTTAATATCAAGGTAAAATGATAATAAATAAATAAATGATATCTACATCAAATAATCAAATAATAATAATAATAACAGATAACAACTTCACATGATAAAGGGGATACTACTCTATTTTGCATTAGGATGGAAATTTCTATGAAAAGAGTATGTAAGAAAAAAGTTCAGTTATTTCTTCTAGAAACACCTCTTTACTTACACTTGAAGTCACTACCTATATATGTGTCATTATATATTAGAATCGATCAGTTTCAGGCCCACTTCCATCTCACAGTTCAAGTACAATGAACAATGATTTTATAAAATGTGCCTAGGTGTTTCTCCAGATTCGATAGGAGAACAACTAAGTGTTACATTACATCTATTTCCAGGATTTAGGATCAACATAAAAAATAGAGCATTAAAGAGGTCATACAAGTTTCATTCAATTGTACATGTATCCCCTACAAGATGTCACAAATAATCTCCATATGATGAGGTCCAACATGACTAATTGATCCATTCTGATGAATCACTTAAAATATCATTAGGATTCAGTCAATTACCCATCTAAATGCCAATGTATTAGTCATAAATTGTGTCAAAGATAGCTTGTGACGGTTTATAAATTTGGAAGAAAATTCTTTATGATATTTAAAGTATATCTCCTCAACTCACTTTATGAAATATTTTCACCACAAGAATTTTACTCTATATTTCATCCAACTGGAAATAAACAATAGAGAAGATCAACAAAATGGACAAGAACTACACCTTAAATGTGGGGAAATAGAAACACCTTAAATTGGGGAAATATAAACAAAACAATCTCATTATGTTATGGTGTTAGACTATAAGCCATAATTATCTTTGAGTTTAACATTCATTCAATGTTATATCAACACGAATTCACCTTGGAACACATTTTGATTGTTAGAAACTGCCAAGTCCATTCACGTCTAGCAAGTTATGCTAGAGTTTTCTCCCTTTTAAAAATATGTTTGCAAGAGGGTAAATCATTAACACAAGACTGTATCCAGATAGATTCCAATTCTACACATTCATGTTTTACAAAAGAAAATGATTGAAATGAAATTTGGGAGAATACTAGAGGATGGAATGTAAATAATGTAACCATATTTGGCTCTCAGACAAAACTCTTGAAATGATCTAGACCATGGGTCGTGTCTACTGAATAACCAAGATTACAGATAGGAAATTAGTTATGGGTGTGAGTGTGCTTGCCTCTAAAGATATCTACTTCATGGAATTAGATAGTGAGCCCTTATGACCACCAAATTTGTATTTAGATCCTACAAATAACTAGATTTTGGGTTGTAATATGGTTTTCTTTAAGTCATAGAATATTATTTCCCCAACCTCAGAGATAAACTTGGAGTGGAGTGAAGTTTGATTTGATGGAAAAATGACCAGTTGAACAATAATGACTTGGAAATTCATCGAAATCACTCATCTCATCTCTTCAAATGGTAGTTCCCATCCCATGATTTCTTGAAGGAGCAATTCTGGTTTGAGCACTCATTCCTTCAGTCATTGATCTGAAAATAGAAGGCTGACTTGTTATGCTATGCAAGCACCCCTACTTCATTAAAATAAACTTTACAGGACCTTGCTTCATGTGTATAAATATGCAAAATAAACTTATGTGTTAAGTTTGTGCTTCTTCTTGTAAAAGCTTATGTGTTAGCAAATGTTCTTTTAGATGGTTAAATATGTACTTAAATCAAATACACAGCAACATAACTTGCAGCAAATAAACCATCAAAACTCATAACAATCACAACATGATAAAGGAGTTCACCCCCCTACGGGCTACATCTCCTTGAGCCTCCATAATGGACTTGGCTCTCTGGGATTAATTAGTCAAAAGTTCTTTTACAAGCTGCTGCTCAACTCCAATGGAAAAAAAAACTGT
>ML802002.1:165531-196446 GCA_009831015.1 Picea engelmannii
GAAAGTATTGTTTTTTGCTGCTAAGGAATCAACTTGTTGATTAAATTCTCTTAAGACTATAGAAATATTGAAAGCTTCATAAAAATTATCAATCATGTCCCATACATGATCCATGTATGATCTCATTCTAAGGTGCCTTGTTTTGTAGAAACCTTTGATTTGTTGCACCACTAGTTTTGAATCTCCAAACACCACCAACCTGGTAATTTTCATTTTCCATGCTACCTCCAAGACTAAAATGAGGGCTTCATATTCAAATACGTTATTGGTGGCCTCAAACTCTAACTTGTAGGACAAATGACTTTTTTTTTTGTGGGAGAAATAAGCACTTGTTTATGGCCAGAATTGACCAGATTCAACATTGTGGAAATCACCCGGTCAGTGTCCCAATTAGACCCTTTTATGTTTGGTATGGTTATCCCGAATGGTTTTATAGGGTCTAATTACCCTTACCTAAACTAACTTAAACTAAATATAAATCTAATATAAACTACCCTATCTAAAACTGAATAAAAAATAAACTAAATATTAATCTAATAGTGAACTACCTTAAACTAACTGAAACAAGGGCTCAACAAAGCCACAGTAATATTTTCCCCAGCATATGGGGACTTTCAAGTATGTATTACTAAATGAAGATCTAACTAATAATGCATAAAATAAATGAAAAAAAAACTATTCTAACTTTTCACATAGAAAATAGTTCCTAAATACCAAGTGCAATGGTTTAAAAATGATGGGGATTAAACATGAGATTTAAAAATAACGTTATATTACAAGAGTATTCCTAATTATTGATATTGTTTATCTTCTTTCATGTTATGTTCAGAGAATTAGTATAACCTTGAAATGATAAAATATAAATCATTATAGTAAGGAAGTAGTTCTCATAATTTAATGATTGTTAAATCAATTTATAACGATAAATTTATAAGTAAAAAGTTACTCATAAATTGATTAAAATGCATAAACAAATCAAGAGATGAATGATAGATCTAAGAAATTGTAAGAACAAATAGTTGATCAGATAAACAGAAAGTTGCATAAAGAACAATAATTCCATCATATGCCCCCCGGATGGGGTGCTAGTGGAGCACATGCGTCGAGAGGAGCAGCCCGAAGGGATCCTCCATGGCGCCGACCACGTGACAACCGCATGCCACTTCCCCCCACCTACCCATGCCTTTAATATCAGCTCGCTCAAGGCAGGGCACCATTACTCTCAGTGCACTTTGCTATGCCTTCCCGTCCACTCGACGGACCAACACCTTCGTTCATCCTTTACTCTATGCATGCAGTTATTTATGGAATTTCACCATCTCCTAGGCCTATTTGAATTGCTTCAACAGCTCCAGATGGCTCATTCCTTCTTGGTTTTTTTTCTCAGAGCTCGACCTCCTGCCCAGCCTTTCCTTGCTCTGCTATTATCTTTTCTTGGTATGTTCTTGGCTCATTTTCTCTCTCCCAGTGTCTCGAAGATGCCCAGGCTTCGAGGGAAGTCTAAACGCGGGTCGGCCTGGCAGCCAAGCCGACCCCGCTTGGTCCTCTATCCCCCGCTTGCTCCCTCCCATTTATCCTCCTCCTCATCAGCCACCTCATCCTCCTCCCTTGCGTAGTCGACCCAAAATCCTACATCTCTCCTGCCCCTCTCTGCATCCCTTTCCAACAGAATGGAGGGGTTAGACTGCTCAGTGACCTCTCTGGATTACAATCCAGGACCTTCCGACAATTCAGCCTCTACTTCACACCCAAGCCCATTGGCTCCTCCCAACTCTCTGGCCTCCCATTCGCTTCAAACCCAGCCTCTCGATGCTCGATATCAGATGGATGGTCTGAAAGCTAGTCAAAATTCACGCCAACAACCTCACTCTCAAGTCGGCTCCAACGCTAATCCAGAATGTGAATGGAAAATAGGCCTCACACTATTGCAGAGCCTGGTATTTGACTTGCATCGGGACATGGATGACCTTAGGTTCCGCCTAGAGACCCTGGATGGCAAAGCCTCTCAACTCTTGCATTTTCTCTCTGCAATGCAGTGTGCTCCTCACCTCCCAGCAGAGGCATCCCAAGAAGTAAAAAATTTGTCACCAGTGTTAGTACCACCCAAAACTTTGGTTCATACCGAGCCAGACTACGAGGAGCAAGGTCTTCCATCCCGGTCGGAGGATGTCCAGAAAGAGGAGAACGTGTGACCACAGCTGGAGGACGCCATGCAGCTGGACGGGACACCAGTCGAGGAGGAGCCGACTCCTCCAGGGGACTCGACATTCGACGCCTTCTTCCTGGCCGCATGGCTGCACTACAGCACATATTGGTGACTTGTCTGTTGCTTTTTTTTGTGCATGACCACCTTTTTTGGCCACCTCTCATGCAATTGTTCATGGTTATTATGGTTATGTTTACACTTTTCATAGTTGGAACGACCGTCGTTAGGGGCTAGAATTTTGAACTCTATTTGCGTCAGTAGCAGTCTAAGACTTAAGTTGTAAAGTGGTTAGGCTGGTTGAGCTGGTTTCCCCTCAGGGGAAACTAAGTGTTTACATCTTGAAACCACATAAGTTCTTTGTACTCTTTGATTTTGACAAACTTTTATACAAATCTTACTTATAAAAAAAAAATGCCACCATATGCAACCACTGGTATAAATCTGCCAAAAAGAAACAAAAGAACAAGATTGTATTCATACAAATAATAGTATCTGAAATGAAATACAATCAAGAAACCTTTGTATCTCATGAAATAATTCTCCAATGACTCTCCAATACATCAAGCTCTATTGACAAAGAGAAAATCCATAATAGTATGCAATATGATTCTACATAAGAGATTTAAATCTCAAAAAGAGAATCCCCAAGCTTCAGATATGAATATTAATACAAGTTCTACAAAATAAAATAAATCTTACAATAGTGCAAAGAGTACCCCTCTTGCATAAAATTGAAATCCCCCTTGGTGGCTCTCAAGATTTTATATTTATACATGATTTCTGAGAAAATTCCTTTTGAAAAATTGGGAATATCTCTCAAAGAATTCATTTTTTGAGGAAACAACTCCTTTTAGAGTAAATTGGTCCATTATGAAAATGAGTTTTCAATCGTTTTGCGAGATTCATAATCATTTTCTCATAAATGAGGCTGGAAGTTCGCCTCCCAGAGATTGGCTGCAACAACAAATCTGGGAAATTCCCTCTCAATATGATAAGGATTCCTTCAAAAATATTAACCTTATGAGAAAATCACTCATGTGGAAGGTACACCGACATGTTCTTCAAGTGGGTTTTCGATCGTTTTGAGAGATTCCTTATCATTTGATTGGATTTTAAGCTAGAATTTTGCCCCTTGTGAACTAATGAGAACTCTCAATTTTTCCTTGTCTAAGTATTTCACCCTGTGGAGATGAAAAATTCCAACTGAATGGATTATTTTAGAATATTTGGAAATTGAAGTTCAGTGGCATATCTGTAATGGACACTTGTAACAAAAACAAATTAAATTATTAACCAATATTTAAGAAACTCTTCTTATAATCGTCAACTCTTAGTTAAGCAAAATCAATTAATAGAATCAAATAAAATTCATATCACACTTTATAAATAAGCATAATTGCATACCAAACTGGACATTATTTTTCGATATTGGGGATATTTGTCAATTTGAGGAAATTAACTCTATAAGATTTAATAATCACTCGATTGTCGACAAATTTTAATCAACCAATTGAAATCACAACATTGACTTATATTAAAAATATAATCTTTAAGGTAACACTTATATGATATGACTAAAATGTTTATATTTCCTAGAGCAAGAATGGACATGGGGTGTATTAAATATATAGAATCCTATTTTAATCAAAATAAAATTCAAACACCTAAGCTTAAAAATAATTGTGATTAAGAACAAGACTAGATTTTATGTAGCCAAACCCTATTTTAGAATTATATGTTAATTATTGAATGATATAAAAATATTCTTCATAATCATGTTTCAAATCAAGGTGAATGTGAGGAATTTGTTATCCTCGTAATCCTAAAGTTATATAGTTTAAGTATTTTCCTAGTTTAAATGTTTTTAGAAATTAGTTTATTCTAGTTTGTTAGGATAAGTGCACAACTCTTCGCCACATCTCCAAGAAGGAGTTATTCAGATGTAATATAGAAAACAAAAATTGGATTGTGGTTTCCCTTGGCAGCAACCTTATGTTCATCCTATTGGTGCCATTGACCCCTTGGGATATTATAGCTCCCTAGATTGGAGATTCAGGTAGCTCTTCATCATCCTCAATATTCACTCTCCACACTCTTCTCTTGGCTATAGTGTTTTTGGGTGAAGCTTTGGGTGAAGTTGACAACACTTTGCTTCCAAATGAACACTCAAATCGGAGTGGTGGTAAAAATTCTTGACACTGTTGTATGTATTGATTGAGATAGTCATTTTCTCCTTGTGTCTTTGAGTTTGTTATCCCCATTTTTAGGGATAACTAAGGAGATGATGTCTCGAGGCCCTCAGGTTGCATACATGGAGTATCGAGAGACAACCTAACCAACAATGTCCACTTGCACATATGGAGACCTGCTTCACCACCATAGGTTCCAGGTTCATCATGAGTGTATCCACCACACCAGCGTGCTTCCAAAGGACATTGGGTCTTTCTCCATGAGAGACAAACCAAGTATTATGGTGAGTGTCATTTCAATAATTGAGGCATTTGAGTTTGTTGCATTTAGAACTTATTTTGATTATGTAATGTCTGCTTGGACCTTATGAATTTTACCATGTTTCACCTTGGTGGATGACATTGTGCCCTGGTAAGTGGTTACCCTTAGGGATGGGTTTTCTACTAGGAGTTCCCCTTGATGAGTCATCATGCCATTCCCAACCATACTTGTCACTTTTAATACTCCATCCCCTCACCTCCTTACCTTTTAGGATTTTCAGGGGTACTGACCCAAGAAGGGATTGTCCCTCATTTCATGGGAAGAAGGGGGTGAAGGCCCAGAGGGGAGATAGATGGAAAAAGATAAAAGTCTAATTATGAATTTTCCAAATGCTTTCCCAAAGAGGTCTTGAGACCAATGAAACGCCTCTCCTAAAAAATCAAATACTTGCAAAAGCACATTTCAAATTGTATAAGTATCCCCACTTATTGAGGTGTGTACATTGATGCGATGTCCCTTTCTTTCCCTGCATATAGCACTCTATGTAACTCTAGCTTCAAGTGGCCTTGTGGTGTTTCCCCCAAACATAATCAATTCACTACTAGGGAGTACCCAAGGTTTTGAATGTTTAATTAACTAAATGGCATTAAATGGGCTTGGAAAAAATATGCATTGAAAAACGAAGGTGCATCACACCCTCTACAAAGGCACCCATAAATGAGATAATACGATCCCTTATATGTCATGAACCCCATGCCCAAAAATTTTACCCCCATCCACATCATTCACTCCACATGCCTTGGAGAGGGGTTTCAGTTGGGAAACACTCCTTTATCAAGGGGATGATTCACCCAATATGTCACCTTGTCAACTCTCCCATACCTAAACTTGGCAAGTTGCATAGGGCCTTTAAGCAATTGTTTAATTTGATGAGGTGGTTTTTGGATGCACATGCTTAGGTGGATCTTTTATTGACTTGATTTAATCATCATTATGCATTTGACATGAGATCCTTGGAGGGGATATTCATTTTATTTGTAGGACCATGCTTGGTGGACAGTTTTGGAAGAACAAGCCTAGTTTGGGCTTCCATGGGGATTGAAGCCCACAGACTAGATTCCAATGGCCTACACTCTGGATGATGATGACATGTCTTTGGAGGCTTAGAGGACACCTTGGAGGATATTACCCAACCCTACATGCCAAATGACTTGCTTGGAAAGGTCAAAATGTTACCTTGGAGGGCTTGATGTCACATCAAGGCTAGGGTTGTGGTGGTAGAGTTGTTACTCATTGACTCTTGACACATTTTGATGGGAGGAGGCATGAATTGAAGGAAGAGACCTTGGCGCATGAAGAGGAGGCTCTAGAAGCCACAATGACCTCCATCTCCTACTCCAACGACTTACATAAGTGCTTCTTGTTGTTGTTATAACATTTAATCTACAACCATTAGGGATGCAAAAACCCTAAAAAAAAATCTCTTAATAACTCACAAACCAACTGTCAGAAGTTGCTAAAAGTTTTCCCCTATAACCTACTAGTCTCAACACACCTTTTGGGTGGATTGTTGGCAAGTTTTTTGTGGTTGATTTATTTGTTTTAACAACTTGTTTGATACAACCATAAGGCTGATAATTATATCTGTAGTACTTGTTTATGACAATGTTATCTTGTTGCTAAAGTTTTGTGCATTAATACTTGAGATAAACTAGTCATTGCTAGCATGTCTCTTGCATTCTTAATAGACTTTTAGCAACTTTATTTGCAGATCTTATTATCTTTTTGTTGTTGATACATATCATTGTTTATTTCTGGAATTTGGGACACCAAGATTAACTTGATTTTCCAACACATTATTGGGCTTGTATCTTTGTTTTCCTTGTGTCTCGGGCAGGTACAACCACTTCTTGGCAGGTCTTCTATATTGCAGTACATCTTCCACCATCTACGAGACTCTTTTCAAGCCCTTCTTACCTTCCATAGATGACCTATAGGGGGACACTTCATCATCTTTTCATTTCCCATCTCATTTCCCCTAGGGCCACCCATGATTCCCCCCTTGTGTTGAACTTGTCCTTCACTAAAGTGAGGGGAGATTTTATCAAGGGTGAAATTGGGTATACTCTCCTGTAGTTATCTCATAATTGTGGATTGGGTTGGGATTTACCCAAACTACAATCTATGTGATAACAAAGTTTATTGTTGTATTAGGGAAGACCTTTTGTCCTTATTCCTATGAAAAAATTTAATCTTGTGACATGTGGATTGCTTGTCCCAACAAGATTCCTCACGATGACCTTTCTTCTTACAAAATTAGCATACCTTGGAGTACCAACAAATGACAACAATGTCGCCTTTCTTCTTGCAACAATGAGAAACAAGGGATGCCTTGTTTGTTGCAAACTTCTATCTCTTCATATTATTTATATCTCGATGGATGGGATTGTTGTTTCTTTTGAATGATGATGCAGGAAAAGTCTTCAAGTTCTGTTGCCAACACTTTGCTTCCAAATGACCACTCAAATTACAGTGGTGGAAAAATTCTTGGCGTTGTTGTATGGATTGCTTGAGATAGTCCTTTTCTCCTTGTGCCTTTGAGTTTATTGTTGTATTAAGGAAGACTTTTTGTCCTTGTTCCTCTAAAAATATTCAAGCTTGTGACATGTGGCTTGCTTCTCCATGCAACAATGAAAAACAAGGTATGCTTTGTTTGTTGCAAACTTCTCTCTCTTCATCTTCTTCATACCTCGACTAATGGGATCATTGCTTCTTTTGAGTGATGGTGCGGGCCAAGTCTTCAAGCTCTTCTCATCAATGCCTTTCCCCAATCCTCCATAAGAAGTTTTAGGTTGTAGTGGGTTGCCATCTTCATTTTCTATTACTCTTGCTTCATATCAATAGGCCAACTTTGTCATGCATTATGCCCTCACAAACATGGTCTTCATGGTCATCGGCTTTTTCACTATGCCATCAAATCCTAGGCCTTCATTCTCGAACTATGGTGTAGCTACAATGGGACTTAGGATTACCCTTCTTCTCTCGCATATCCTTTTTCCATCATAGTCCATTTTTATTAAGAGCTTGGAACCAATGCATCTATTATGCTTTTCAAACTCACCAAGCTACTCTTGAGAAATTTCTTTGGAAGGTGAACTTACCAAAGTGGTATTGGTCATAGTGTTTGTTGTGGCAGTGTGTATGGAAGGTGGCCCTGATTCTTGGTTCTCTTGGACAACTGCTTAGATATTTGTCAACTTCTATTGCAGTTGAGCCATCATTTGAGTAAACATATCTTCTTTCCAACTATCCAAGTGAATGACCTCTTCCAAGTGTTCAAGTTGAACTTTGTGCTTGTTCAAATTTGTCATGATTGTAGTGTGGGAATCTTGGTGTTTATTAAACTGCTTCTTTAACAATAGTAGTAGTTTGGCAGAGTTCTCAAGTTTCTTCTCCATCTCCACTATCCTTTGTATAAACATTTGGACCTGCTCCATCAAGTGGTTGTTCTCTTCTTGAAGTTGTCCAATATTTCCCTATTTCCTTTACCCATGTTGAGTTTGCAATCTTTTGGAAATTACATCATGATCAAGGATTTAACTACTATGATACCTTATGATCTGTAAACGAGGGACCTTCACCAACATCGATCCTCTCTAGAATTTATTTTTTGTTTATGTCCTCTATTCTCTATTTCTTTGTCTTTGTCTTGTACAAATAAATTTGTTTTGATAAAGGCCACTAGTCCTTTGTTCCTCTGCCCTGTACAAGGATTTGCGTTCTTGTAATGGATGCAAGGCATGTGCTTAGTGTAACCTTTACTCCAGATTGATTGGTTGGATCTTTTCTTTGCGTAATATACACACAAGAATATAGATAACAATGTTATGGTAAACAATTCCTTAGTAGTTGCAAGTCAATTTCTCCTTTTATCAATCGACTAAACTCGGAGACAAGTCGATTTCATCTTTAGGCCAACAGAATTCTAATCCAATTGTGTTTTCCCCTTCACAACTCGAATTTTCCATGGAGTAATTGATGGTATATTTTGGAAAAAGTAGGTTCCATAGCCCAAACATATGTTAAAGAACATTGTGAAGCAGTAGGTAATTCAATGGAAAAATCAACCTTTCCTTTTGGGCATATGCTCCAAGGTTTTGTTATTTGCAAAACTTTGTTGGCATGGACTGAAGAAACGTTATTCCTCTTCATTACCTCAGTTGAACCATCTTTCACATGGATCTATAATTCTAGTATATAGAGATTCTACAGTCAAGCAAAGATAATACTTCAAATTCTACTACTCATAGACCAATCCTAGATGTGTGGTGATATTAGCCAAAATATGGTGTTCAAGGAAAATAAAAAGTATTGTGGCTACTACAAGATTCAACTAGGTGTTGGCATGCTCACTTTTGAATTATTTGTATACTGATATACTTAGTCTTAAACCGATGAGAGTGTCCCAAGAGCGTTAATCCTCACGATTTGATTTCACTATTGAGAACCTTTATAAGATGCCAAAGTAAAAATTCCCATGTTTCCTAAAACCTTCAATATGCCAGATTTACTTGCTTTGAAGTAGTTTTGAACCAACCCTTATTTAGTATGTAAGTTTCCATTCTCCTTTGGTGGGATTTTACCATCAATCTGTAGTCTCCATATAGATTCAATTGTTTCTTAGTAGGGGCATATAACATCTACACCAAACCCTATTAAGTGTGTAGAAATGAAGAATTTTGCCTTGCTCCCTGATTCCACAATCAATCATTTTTTAGTTCAATCTAACTATGAGATAAGGTGGTGATGCAACTCACCAACAACTAATAGAGACTTGATGGGGACCCCCAAATTTGTGTTATTGTTTGTGGAATAATTAATAGAGGAGTCAAAACTCAATATTGATGTGAATATCTTGCTTAACATAGAAACATCGACATACAGGTTATAGAGAAGACTCATAAAAATCATTTGATGTGATTGTCCAATGTTCCCTTAGAAAATCAATTTGAGGCAGATTGACTTAATTCTTGAACAAGTCAGGACCTAATTTCTTCCATTACTTGTCAAACATTATCCATCTCCCTTTGAGCTATCATCGAAGATTCATCATAGCAGTTGCACCTCTACTTTTTACTTTGAATGGAACCTCTCCCGGTGAATGGAATATTAAGCAATTCAAATAGTCAAAACAAAAGTCGACCCAAGAAAATGAATCGACCAAGTGAGGAAGGCATACAACCTCCAAGGAAGAGAAATAATGCCCAACAACCAAGAATATTCCTCCTAAAATTTTGGTCTCCAAAATTTTGAAGGACACCAATTTGGATCATTCGGCCTTTTGTTTGCTTCTGGAATGTCGCTATGGCCTTGGATTTTGGCTAAAACTCCATCTCTAGCACTGGCTTGTGGTCTTGGCTATTGGCTCTTTTCTTGGCTATGTCTTTGGCTCTGGTTGTCAAATCACTTGTTTCTGTAATGCAGAAGTTTGTCCATTGACTCTTAGCTCCGAGTAATTGCTAGATAATAACTCTAGAATCGACATTCATTCCCATCTACCTCTTAGAATTGGAGATGGTCCATCTTGGAAATCCATGAATCCAAGTCAAATGTCAGTTTGTGTTCAGTGTGACCCAAGATTGTCATCATCATGTAACAATTCCACAAGGGAAGTGTGGTCTGCATTCTCTCGCTAGGATTATTCGCTTCTTGGGATGTAAAAAACTCTTTGGTGCTTGAAAATTCCTATTAGATCATCATGGAGTTATCTAGAACACCCCAAAGGTCATTAACCTTCGTGCACCACTCTCTAGCACATCTACAAGAAGAGGTTCTTCGAATGCAATATTAAAAACAAGAACTAGATAGTGGCTTCCCTTGGCTTCAACCTACTATGTGTCTTGTTGGTGTCATTGACCTCCCGAGATGATATATCACTTTGAATTGGAGATGCATGTAGCTCTTCATCTTCCTTAGTCTTCACTCTACACCCTTTTCCTTTGGTCGTATTGTTTCTGGGCTGAAGCTTTGGATGAATTCATCAAAACATTGCTTTATAATGACCACTCAAATTGTAGTGGTGGAAAAAATTCTTGGCATTGTTGTATGGATTCATTGAGAGAGTCATTTTCATCTTGTGCCTATAAATTTGTTGTTGTATTAGGGAATACCTCTTGTCCTTCTTCCTCTAAAAACATTTAGCTTGTGAATTATGGATTTCTTGTCTCAACAAGATGCCTCAAGATGACCTTTCTTCTTGTTGAAATTTTGGTATGCTCGTTTAACCATAGACAATGTCACATCATTGTCGCTCAACCATAGGCATTCACATATGCCACCCTCGATCACACTAACTTTTACTTAGAATAATTTTGGCAAGCCTACTCCAGAACTAACATATGAACCCTATTTTCTAACAACAACAACAACTCAAGACAAGTAGAGCGCTCAATCTCCAAGGGCGGTGCACAAGAGAGAGAGTATTCATATCCAAAGAACAAGTACCATACAAAACTGCAGCAATTGTTGCTGGACTACTCTCTCTTTCAAACTTGCACCATACTTAGCAATAATATCACCAAGAGAGAGACCAATACCAAGAGATGACCATGTGCCCTTATTCCTCATTGTAGTTGCAACTACAACTGCAACTCTCCACAAGAGTTGTGTACTAATTGAGTGTACAAATGAGATAAAACGTCTTTTATTTATATTAATCTGTCGAGAGACTTTTCTGGCTGGGCCAACCTGACTTTCTGGTATTATATTTTATGTTTATTTTTTTCCTGTGGAGTCGACTTGTATTTCTAGAAGACGATATTCTAATATTATTTATTCTACTAGGTCGACTTGTCGTCTAGGGTTTCGCACATCTGTTTAACGGTTCACTTGCTACCAAAATATTTTATTCTAAGTCATAAGTTACACGTTGAGGTTAATACCTCCCGCAAATACCAAAACATAAACACTCCCTCTTCGATAAGGAGGTATTAACTTAGATTTTCTTCATGTAGTGTTCTCAAACACATCTATCCATCTCACATGGAATGGGAAAGACTCACATGGTCTTGCAGACGAGTCTACATGTAGCATCACCATATCCACATAGGATATAATATGATCAAATAGATCATGTAGCAAGTATCACCATCATAGCCGCACATTATCCATCTAGCTGGAAAACACCTCCAACACTACCGGTTAGCCCTCCATCTAGTAACCCCCGATGCTACTGATCAACACTCTAACTGGGAATCATTTCTGACACTACAGGTTGACATCTAGTTCATACATAACTAGTAACTTGTTAGCTTACACAGAATTTAACTAAAAAATTTAACACTCCCTCTTAACGAGGAAGGTATTCCTCTTGGCATTATCATCATCACTACTTTTGCGCTTCTACACACCTTGGTTATTGTCATGTTGACAATCACAGATCTATCTATCATAGGAATTTTTTCACTTTCACTGGAGTAGCATACCAACCTTCGTTGGAGTAGCATACCAACCTGTGCTAGGGTAATATACCACCCTACGTTGGAGTAGCATACCAACCTGCGTTGGGGTATCATACCATCCTGTGTTGGAGTACCAACCTGCGTTGGGGTAGCACACCATCCTGCATTGGAATACCAATCTGTGTTGGGGTAGAATACAAGCCTACGTTGGAGTACCAACTTGTGTTGGGGAAGCATACCCAATTGCGTTGGAGTATTGACCTGCGTTGGGGTAGCATAACATCCTGTGTTGGATTACCAACCTGCATTGGGGTATCATACCAGCATGCATTGGGGTACCAACCTACGCTGGGGTAGCATGCCTGCCTGCATTGGAGTACCAACCTATGCTGGAGTAGCTCCCATTACTGGGGATTTCATGACACATAACTTGTCACTACTGGAGAAAAAAAACATTTGGACCACTCCAAGCTTGTCCATGATAGAGGCTTGGTCAACATATCTACTACATGTTCATCGGTAGCAATATATTGGAGCAAGTGTCTTGTCATATTCTTCTCCCTCTTTCTAGGAGAATCCTCTAAACACAAATCAATATTTTTAAATCTCTAGGCTATTTATCTGCAACATGCTTGATCTTGTAGATCAACTTGGAAGTCACCACTTATTTCCCTTCTGGTCTTAGACCCAAGGAAAGGATATTTATCATAGTCCTTCTAACTAGATTCCTCCTTGATCACTATAGAAAATTCTACTAAAGCAATGGAATCTTCCCATAAGATCTCATATCTTCTCAAAGCCTCTGAAGCTTCGATCTAGCCTTATCAACCCATGGAATCTGTCTATTAGTTTCGGAAGACATCTCTCTCTTCCATATGAATCTGAAAGTCTATGAGTCTCCATTCCCCCTCTGAATCTTGACTCCCTCTGAGTCTTTATAATATTTGGAGCCATATGCTCCTTGTGATATGGCTCATCAATGTTTCATCCTGCAAAGTTTCATGGGACCACACTGGTTTCTTCTTGGTTACTGCAACGATTATGGGTAGGCCCTTCTGGCTCTACTAACTCTTCCTGATAATATGAAGAGTGATAAATTTCACTAGAGGGATTTGTTCGGTCATATTTCGAGCCTTCTGCTCCTTACAATCAATATCCATATGAGATACTATGTATCTCACAAAAGTACCCTTCTTTGTCTTCGTCTTCTTTGGTATATGGATGTATACGGTTGTGTATATGACTTCTTATCTGGATAGTTTGCTCCATGTCTCAAAATAGATACCATCTAATATGTTGTCTCCTACAATCGTCACAATAGATTCCCTTAGACTTATCACCTTTGACCTGGCCAGAACAAGGACAACAAAGGGAAAAACAATAGACAAGAATAATACTCTTATAATAATAAAAACAAGAATGAGAACAATAATTACAGTAGCTCCTTCTTAGAGCTATTGCTTGTGACCTCCCTGGAAGAAAAACAAGAAGTATCTCCTAGAGGAGATGTTAGTTCATATTGCAATCATTTATATCAATAGTCCTCACATGTTTCCAAGTATTCATTGTATTTAGCAGTAATAGAACCTTCAAGGATTGTTGTCACAACTAGTAATGTAGCAATTATCAAACTTGATATGTGCAAATTGGAAACTTATCAATTTAATCAAACCTGGAACCTGGAGTCTTATCTTCAAGACCGAGTGTTGTTGATTTTTGTCCAAGTCTCCTTCACTCAAGATGACAAGTATTATATTCAACCCGTCCCCTGTACTTAAGACAATATTCTTTCTAGACAGAAATTTGAGTTAGAGAATATAGTGCAAATAAACTCTAAAGTCTCGACCTTAATTAATCTAATGCTTTGACTAAAGTTAATTTCTAACTTTAAATTTGAACATAGCTTGGTATGATAATCATAACTTCAATAGATCAAAATACAACTAGATTTTCATAAGGTCACAATAATGCCACAACAGCTAGAGGCATATGAAAATAATAAAACCTAGAGTGTGTTGTTCCTCTAAATGTATTGGATTTGAGATCCCTATGTATCTACGATTGTTTCTTGGACTAGAGATCCCTTCTCCTGCAATCACACTCAAAATAGTGATACAGTTTAAACATATATAAGTACATACCTTCGGAAATAGCTACAGGCAGTGTCAAATAGTGGCACCATTTGACAAAAAGTGGCACCATCCGGCAACAACAACAAGCAATGATGAACCCTAAAACTTCAAAGTGCTCCAACTTGCAATCTAAAGGTAACTGGAGATGCACTAGGGTAAGGTGCACTAAAACAACCAAAGGTTAGGCCAAACGTTTCACAAAATATTTACTTCAATTGGTACAACAAGTGGCACTACAATTGGTGTTGCAATTGGCATTGCAATTGGTGTTGCAACTGGCACTAAGGAACTGGCATGAAGGAAATAGCACTGCAAACCTAGGGTTTTTATGAGGAAACCCTAATATCTCAACTTCATATATTTGCAGATATGATCCAAGGAAGAGATGTGCCCTACTTAGGCAACCTTATTAGTGAGTTGAGTAAGTTTGCAACGAGCTTGGAAATGGGGGAAACTGATTATCTTCCTTCTAGCGGTTAGATTGATACGAAGGAAACCAACTATGATACCATGTTGAAATTTTGGTATGTGTGTTTAACCATAGAAAATGTCACATCATTGTCACCCAACCATAGGCATTCACATATGCCACCCCCGAGAACACTAAACTTTACTTAGAATAATTCCATCAAGCCTACTCCAGAACCAACAAATAAACCCTAGCCTCCCTTCCTGCAACAATGAAAAACAAGGGATGCCTTGTTTGATGCAAACTTGTTTCTCTTTTTTTCCTTCTTACCCAAATTGATTGATTTGCTTGTTCCTTCGAGTGCAAGTGCAAGGATGCAAGCTAAGTATTCAATCTCTTCTCGTCACTGCCCTTCTACAGTATGCCATAAGAAGGTTGAGGTGTTATTGGGTTTCCACCTTCATTTGTTGTTCTCTTCCTTTTGATGATCATGCCGACTCTATCATGCCTTTCACCTTCACAAACATGTTTTTCATGGTCCTGGGATTTTCCACTCTACCATTGGAGCCTAGGCCTTTAGGCTTGAGCCATTGTGTATGAAAAATTGTCCATAGGATGCTTTGTCTTCTCTTACCTAGTTCTTTTCCATCATATCTCATTTTCCTTAAGAGTTTGGAACCAATGCCTCTTAAGAAATGTTTACAAAAGGTGAACTTACCAAAGTCGTCTTCATCATGGTGTTGTCTATTCTATTGTCAATGGAAGGTGGCCTTGCTTCCTGGTGCTCATGGAAAACTACTTGGATCTTTGCCAAGGCCTCCTCCTCTACCAACTCTTGTTGCAACTAAGCCATCATTTAAGTACGCATATCTTTTTTCCATTTATCCAATTAAATGACATTCTCTCCCAACTTCCAAGTGTACAAGCTGAAATTTGTATGTGTTCAAATTCCTCATCACTGCAATGAGGGAGTCTTGGAGTTTATCTAACTACTTATTTAGAAATGGAAATAGTTTCATAGAGGTCTCAAGTTGTTTCTCCATCTCTTCCATCCTCTAGATAAACATTTTGACTTGCTCTTTCAAGTGGGTTTTCCCTTCTTGAAGTTGGGTGTTGTTGGCCTTTAAGTCTTCCAATCTTTATTTGCTTCCTTTGCCCATGTTGATTTTGCAATGTTCTGGCAACTGCGTTACAGTCAAGGATTCATTTACTTTGACACCTTATGATGCATCAAGGAACTTATAGCCCACTCGCTTCACCCACATGGATCCTTTTTGGAATTTAACTTCTTATCGTTATCCTTTGTTCTTTGTTTCTTTGTCTTGGTCTTGTATCGAGAGCTTTGTCTTCATAAATATCACTAGGTCTTTGTTCCTTTGACTTGTACACGGATATTTGTTCTTCTAATGGTTGCAAGGCTTGTTCTCAACATAACCTTTGCTCTGGATTGACTGGTTGGCTCCATTCTTTGCGTAATCTACACAGAAGAAGCTAGATAACAATGATATGGAAAACAATTCTTTAGTTGCAAGTCAATTTCTCTTTCTACCATTCTACTCAAATCACAGACAAGTTGATTTTAGTTTTGGGCTAGTAGAATTCTAGGTTGGTCGTGTTCTCCACTTCATGGCTTGAATTCTCCATTGAGTGAATTGATGCCATAACTTGGGAAAAAGTAGGTTCCATAGTCCAAACATATGTTAAAGAACGTTGTAAAGCAATAGGTAATTCAATGGAAATATCCACCTTTCCTTTTGGGCATATGCTCCAAGGTTTTGTTATTCAGATAACTCACTTAGCATGGATTGAAGTAAGGTTTTTCCTCCTCATTACCCTCGTTGATGCATCTTTCACATGGATTTCTAATTCTGGTGTTTAGATTTTCTATATACAAACAAAGCCAATATTTCAAATGATTTTACTCATGGACGAATCCTCTATGTGTGGTGAGATTATTTGAAATATGGTGTTCAAGGAAAATAAAATGTAATGTACCCATTTTGGGGTCTTTTGCCATCCAATTGGAGGTGACTTTATGGGTTTGTGTCGGCCTGATCAGAGGGGTAATTTGATATTACTAGTGAGCTCAAATGGTTTAGAGGAGTTATATGATGCTTTCAGATGTTATTTTTGGCTTTCGGTTTGGGCTCCAAGATTTTGGGAGGGAGTGTTTATTTTTAGTAAGTCACCCAGTCAAGTTTGTTAGACAACTGATAAGGGGGGGGTGAATCAGTTTTTACTGTGTTTAAACAATTAAAACCATTTTCAACTCATTACAGAACACTCAATGATGATCAAAATAATGCAAGGAAGTAAGCAACAAAGTATTCTACGTCAATCACACACATGAAGCACACATAGACATATATTCCTAAGGAATCCCATGCAGGGCGAAAACCTCTTCTTCTTGATATGATAAGTAGTATTTATTTTCTGTACATTATCATTCTTATGAGCACCAACTCATTGTGAGGCTACCACTGCTGCTTTACAAGCTACAACTTGTTGAGAGCACCAACTCTCTTGTTTCTCTAGCAATAACTTCCTAAGTGTTCCAGCACCAATTGGATAGAAGCACCAACTTCCAGTCACACAAGCACCAACCTGCATGATAGAGAACAATAGTTCTCCCTTGCACCACCCTACCTCCCTAGTTTTTCTGGCTGCAACCAAATAGAAGCTACAACTCCTTGTGTTCAAGCACCCACTTGAAACTCTGAGGACAACAGTCCTCCCTAGCACCACCCTAGCACCCTGAAATGTAAATCTTTGCTTGCTTGACTCTATTACAGTGATACAATATTTATCAATAGCTTACCAGTCTCATCATTGTTCTGCTACACTGCTCTGCTCTGCCTGCATCAGTGTACTCCTCCATGCATACCAACCTCTTTGTTCATCATTTCTATTGCATTTCATACTTGGTTTCCCTCTTATTCTATGCATTGCACCTCTTATATACTCTTTTGGTCCTCTGCACAACCACCTTCTTCCCACATGCAGAAAATATCACAGAGTTGTGCCTCTCTTATGTGTTATGCATGTTATTCACACGTCGAGTCCTCTTCCATATCATCATGGAAACTCTTCGTATTCTCTGGCGATTATGCTCAGTCTATTCACCATGAATGGTCGTTCATCCTGAGATTCTTTTGGCATCGCTGGCAGTAACAATCTTCGACACTTTTCAATCTGTCGATTGTCTCTTCATTCCACTGATAGTTACCTCAAGTCTCTTCATCTTCTCTGGTGATCACCCTGAAGCCTCTTCGAATTCTCTGGTAGAAACAATCAGTGGTTTCTGGAAGTTACCCAGAGAACCTTTGCACGCTCATGCCTTTGGTGCTTTTTCCCTTTCTGATAAAACTACACAGTGGGCACTCGCTTTTCTGGCTAAGCCCCTTCCTTTTAGGTGACCACGAGCTGTGACCACAGGCTAATCAAATGGGTGCTTTGTGATCTCCAAAGTGGAGCCTAGCAACATGCTAGCTCTTCCCTAAACTTTTTGTTTATGTGACCTTGGTTGTGACCAAGGGCCAAGCAAAAGGGTGCTTCACGTTTCACAAACTTGTGAACTCTGTCATGCCTGATCCATGGTCCACGCTCTCTCTTTGATCAACGGTTATGATAAATCACGACCTCACGTGTTGGGTGTTTGAACGTGAGCCAACCCTGACTATTCCAACTCCTGATTCTCGATTTAGTGCTCTATGTCATATCGATGACCCACAACCCTCTGTGATCCAACGGTCCAGATATTATTGGGACTTCACATGTCAGGTGTTTGAACGTGAGCCAACCCTGACTCTTCCAACTCCCAATTCCTGATTCAGCGCTCTGTGTTATATCGACGGCCCACAACCCTCAATGATCCAATGGTCCAGATCTTATCGAGACTTCATGTGTCGGGTGTTTGAATGTGAGCGAACCCTGACTCTTCCAACTCCCAATTCTCGATTCAATGCTCTGTGTCATATCGACAGCCCACAACCCTCTATGATCCAACGGTCCAGATCTCATTGGGACTTCACATGTCAGGTGTTTGAACGTGAGCCAACCCTGAATCTTGATCAACGACCCATGATCCTCGGTGATCTGACGGGTCATATCATATCGGGACTTCGCATTTTGCAAAGTTCGAGGACTACTCACCTCCCTTCTTCCGACTTTTGATTTTCTGAAACTGCTTTATCGACTGCCACATGTCCTCCCCAGATGAACGGCTAGGATTTCTGCAGCTCCCAGCTCCTTGGGTATTTTCCTCCTGCCTTCCCAATATTGCAAGCATCATATCAACAACTCACAACTCCCCATGATCTAACGGTCTAGATCAACTCGCAAACTCAGACATCGCGAGTTCCTACAACTCTCACCTTTGACTTTTCTAGTTCGCAAGTCAGTGAAATATTGATCTCTCGCCACGTGTCCTCTGGATCCAACAGCTCAGATCTCATCGTGACTTCACATTTCATGGAGTTGGAGGATGGCTCTCGGCCATTATCCTCTTTGTATTTATACTGGATCCGATGGTTGTTGGTCCTCGGCGCTCAGATCCAACGGATCAGATTTTTACTTCTCCTTTGCGCTTCCTCTGGTCACTGGACTCTGATCTAACAGACATCGGGTATTCGGGATTGGTGATCCAATAGCCACTGTCACTCCTCCTCCTAAGATTACGCTTCCTCCTGACTTGGAAGAATTTCTAAGTGTCAAAGGCCTCGACCCTTGATCCTTCTGCGAGTCCTGGTGACTTTGGGACTCGTCTGCATTTCTAAAAAACGCTATCTCTTCTGAGCTTTGATTGCATACTTCTGCCAGTAATCATGCCATCATTGTTGTTTTTCTTGCCTATATACATGTCATCGTTGTTGTTGTTCTTTCCATCAATGACAAGCACATTCTGCATGTAAACATGCCAACAATCTCCCCCTTTGGTATTGATGGAAACCCTGAACGACTGCACTACTCTACTTAGACCTCCAACTGTAGCATGACCACACCTTTTCTCCCCCTTTGTCATCAATGTCAAAGAAAACATGCTCCCCCTGAGTTGCTACAATACTTTCCAGAGGTATCGGATATTCAACCAACACATACTCCTCCTGAAAGGATGGACTATTTTAACTTGATAACAGGGTCACGCCCAACTTCTAGCATAGATACTCAAATGGAGATTGTGCAAGCGGTTTAGTGAAGATATCAACAATTTGATCTTTGGATGGAATATAATGCAAAGAAACCATAGATTTGGTTACCTGTTTTCTCAAGAAGTGATACTTGATGGGTATATGCTTGGTCTTGGAGTGAAAGACAGGATTCTTTGACACACTAATTGCACTGGTATTATCACAATGAATTGGGATCGGTGCAGTATATTTTACCTCCAACTCTGCATTTGTCTAAATCATCCACAATACTTGGGTACAACAAGTGGCATCTGCAATGTATTCATCTTATGTAGTTGATAAGGAAATAGAACCTTTCTTCTTGCTCAACCATGATACAAGGGAATCTCCTAAGAAGAATGCACCTCCACTCGTGCTTTTCCTTTCATCCATGCAATTATTCCAATCAGCATTTGAATAGACTGATAGTTGAAAATTTTGAGTCCTAGGATACCATAGGCCATAGTTCATTGTTCCTTTCAAGTATCTGAATATTCTTTTGACAGCTAACAAATGACTATGTTTAGGTGCAGACTGATACCTTCCTACCATTCCAACAACATGCATTATGTCTGAATGGGATGTTGTAATGTATGATGTAGACCCCCTACCTCGGCCTTTGCAAAGTCTGCTAACCTCCCGGTCAAGGATCATTCTTCAACTCTTGATGAATTGAAATGGTTCTTTAGTTCCCTGTTGGAACATTCAACAAACAAATCCACAGGTCCAAATGCGAACTCAACCCGTGCAAATAGCACCAGGCATGAGCTCCCTCCACGTGACCACAACCCTGTGACCATAAGCCTACTCAATAGGTGAATCATGTTTCATGATGTCGGGGCTTTTCATTCCAAGACACCCAACTCCTCCAAGTCTCGAAACCCAACTAGCGGCCTAGCAAGCGCTAGCCCTCTCTCCTATGCACATGATGTGACCTTCCTCTAGGAACTGGGTCCCATCTCCCAAGCATTTCGGGACTTCACAATTCACAAAGTCGAAATACTTCTCATCTCAGATCTATCAATCCTCGAAACCCTAAAATCTACCCTGTGGGAGATCAATGGTCCACGCTCTCTCCCTCGATCGACGATTGCGATCAAATCATGATTTCGCGTATCCGGATATTCTAAGCAAGCCAACTCTGACTCTCCATTCCTCGAAATCCCAAAATCCTTCCACGTCAGATCAACGAATCCTCACGCTCCAAGGTCCGATGGTTCAGATCTTCACTCCTGAATCGGGATTTTACCTTTTGGGGCTTTTGGAGGTAACTTCCTCCATTTCTCCCGATTCCTGATTCTCCAAAATTTATGTGCGCGAGATCAACGGCCCACAACTCCCCGTGATCCGATGGTTGTGATTGAATCATGATTTTACGATTCGGGAGTTCTAACAACTCTTCCCTTTCACTCCTTTGAGTCGCGAGTCAGCAAAATGCTTCCTTCTCGCCACACGTCCTTTCCGATGGATGGTCCTCATTGTTTCGTGAATTCTCCTTTTGTGAACTTGCTCCTCTAATCCCTTCTGATCTCCTGATGTCTTATTCCATGAACACCCTAGATCTGTTGCTACATGTCCTCTAATGATGGACAGTTATGATCGTTTCAAAACTTCTCTTGTGCACCTTCCTCTAGATCCAATTGTTGTTGGTCCACACACTCAGATCCAATGGTCCAGATCTGATCTCCTCCTATGCATGTTCTCACCTGTCTAGACTCTAATCAGATGGTTCAGATCCTCCCATGATCTATGGTTGCGATAGAATCGCGATTTTGCATGTCGCGACTTTGGAAACTAAGGTCTGTCTTCCCAACTCCCGATATCTGATCCCACAAAATGAACCAATGGTTCATATCTCTCCTGGGTCGACAAGTCCTATTCCTCCTAAGCTTTGAGAGTTAAATGACTCTCACCTCTATCCTCCTCGCAACTTCTGTTGATCCAACGATTGTCGAATATCGACGCTTCCTCCTCGAAGGTTCTCTACCATCCACTCAATGCCTTAACGAGTCCTAGCCAAATCCTTTGGCACTAACTCCCCTGAGCTTTGATCATCTAAATTAGAATATTTCCAGTCGTTCGAGGGTCTCATCCTTTGAACTTCTTCCTGCAAACTCAACTCTTGGTCTCGCTTGCGCTTCTAAAAAGCGTTATCTCATCTGAGTTTGATTTCCTTGGTGACTTTTGTCTCCCATGCACTCCTTGTGTTTCTGGGATTTCTTCAAACTCAGGTCCAAAGGATTTATTCAAAGGAAATTATTCTCACCCTCCTAGCGTTCTCCTAGCTCAATGCACACCTTGCAGAGCTTTTCCTCATAGAGTGTTCAACAACTCTGTTTTCTCCTTGAGCTTCACTTCTCGGACCTCAAAGGTCTCTGTCTCTTCAATTCCTCGAAGAGATAAAAGTGCCCTCCTGGCAACTTCTTCTCAAGCATGCCTTGTTGAGCTGACAGAGTATTCAGTAAGGTTGTGAGTGTCTTTCTCCTAGACACTTCCCTTATCTCTGAACTTGAAATAGAGTTCTTCTTAGTGCACTCTTTGTATTCTCTCAATGCCCTCTTGGCAGAGCTCTTTAGAACCTTCAATAGTTCTGTCTCTCTATGTCTTCTTTGCACAGTCTCCCCTCTAGAGTATTCAGTAAATCTGAGGCTCTCCTTGAGTCATTAAACTATCTCGGTGTGCCCTCCTGGCACGTTCTCCTCTGAACTTGACAGAGATATTCAGATGCACAGTCCTTGCATTGGCTACAGAACTTCTAATGTTTTATTGTGCACTTCTTACACAGCCTAAAGAACTCAAAATGATGTTACACAACTCAATTAAAGATAGAGAAATTTATCTTCCTACTGTAAATGAAATCTATCATACATCAACAACATTCATTCATGAAACATAAATACATGAACAACAATATGCAAGAAAAACTGCTTTTCTATTATATTTGTGTGTCTATACAGATGATTTACAAAGACTGGATTGTAAAAAGTATCGGTTCTCTCAAGCTCTCTCTCAAAACTTCTAAGACCTCCTCGGGCCTCTCTCCCCTAACCTGAGATCTCTCTCTATCCCCTTAGTTACAAAAGAGGGCTCTATGAGCTTATCCTCTTCATCGCCTCAGTGCTATCGCTTTCTCTGCTACGCCCCATACTTCTATGACTACATTACATAAATGGATGCCTAGGCCTAACTACGTCCTGGGATTGCTGCAGGGAACCATTTAAGGCAACCTCAACCACTACCTGTACAAAGGCATGGCCTGGCATTTATCAACATTACAACATGATAATCGGTATAGGATTATTTTAAATTTAAAAATGGGAGGGTTAGCGCCTCTCCCTTTCTCCATTGTGCGTTTGCATATTGGCGTGATGGAGCATGTGTTGAGGTGGAGCGATGCTCCTGCATAAATGTGCAATAGGCTACCTATCATAGAGCTATATGAACTCTGATCAACATCAGGTGAGTCATCATCCTTGCTTAACTTACATCCAATGACCATAGGTGTGCTCATAGGTTTAGAATCTTCCATTTGAAACCTTTTCAACATTTCTCTTAGATATTTTTCTTGAGAAAGAAATATTCCTGCAGACCTCTGAGTAATTTGCAGACCAAGGAAAAATGACAGTTCCCCTATCATAGACATTTCAAATTCAGACTGCATGGAAAAAGCAAACCATTGTACCAATTAAGCATTATTACTAACGAAGATGATGTCATCTACATAGACCAACACAATGAACAAATCATTACCCTCTGTTTTGATATATAGATTGTTGTCAAATGTTCCTCTCTTGAACCCTTTGTTTTGAAGATATGTATCCAGACTATAATACCAGGCATGAGGAGCTTGTTTCAACCCATATAAGGCTTTCTTCAGCTTGCATACAAAGTCAGGGTTATCTGACAGTTGGAAACCCTCTCGTTGTTCCATATAGACTTCTTCTTTTAGATCTCCATTTAAAGAAGATGACTTGACATCCATTTGATAGACTTTAAACTGTTTATGACAAGCATAGGCAACAAACAGTCTAATAGCTTCTAATATTGCTACGTGCGCAAATGTTTCATCAAAACCCAGTCCTTCTATTTGAGCATATCCTTTGCAGACCAATCTAGCCTTATTTCTTAAAATATTTCATTGCTCATTCATCTTAATTTTGTAGACCCATTTTTATCCTATTACATTTTTATTCGCTGGCCTAGGAATGAGTTCCCAAGTGTCATTCTTTTCAATCTGGTCAAGTTTCTCATTCATTGATTTTAACCAATTTACATCTTTATTGGCTTCATTAAAATTCTTGGGTTCCACCATGGATATGAAGTCTATATGTGATTTATCGGTGTCTTTGATTATCCTTCTCCTGGTTTGTACACCATTGTCTTTCTTACCAATTATCTGACTTACAGGATGATTCTTTTGAGTAATTCTGGAGGAAGGATTTGATGTTGTATGTTGATTTGAGTCTGCCTGAGTATTTGTATCTTCATCAAACTTAGAGTATTCTTTTTCTAATTCTTGGACCTGTTCATCTTCATCTTCAGTTGTGTCCTCTGTAGCAGACTCAATATTGCTCACCTCTCTTACCGAGACTCCTTCATCAACCTGTAAATCAATGCAATCAACTAATTTATGCAATCTTTTAATAAAGCATATATATCCTTTATTATTGGTAGCATATCCTAAGAATATTCCTTCATCATCCCTGTCATCATACTTGCCAAGGTTTTCATTATTATTCTTTATGTAGCACTTACTCCCAAAGATTTTTAAGTGTTTGATTGAAACAGGTCTTCCATACCATAGTTCATAAGTTGTCTTTTCACTGTGTGGTCTGAGGTGACCTTTGTTAAGAACATGGACTCATGTGTGTATTGCTTCTACCCAGTAGGTTTGACCAATGTTCTTCTCATTCATCATTGACCTAGCCATTTTCTAAACTATTTTGTTTTGCCTCTCAACTACTCCATTTTGATGTGGAGTTCCTAGGATGGTGTATTCTCTCTTGATCCCATGTTTATCACAAAATTCCTTGAAATCACTTGACATAAATTCTCCTCCTTTGTTAGATCTTACAACCTTTAATCTGTTGCATGTTTGATTCTTAGTTAAATCCTTAAATATTTTAAATTTCTCAAATGCTTCAGATTTTTCTTTGAGAAAAGAAACCCAAGTGAGTCTGGAGTAATCATTAATGATCAGCATGAAGTAGTTTTCCTTCCCTGTACCTTCTTGTCTTGATGGTCCACATAAATCCATATGAACTAATTTGAGTGATTTCTCCGTTGAAGTAGAGATCTTGGATTTAAACTGTGTCCTGGTTAGCTTTCCTACTTGGCAGGGTTTACACACAGAATCTTGTGGCTTTGATATTCTTGGAATATATTTTACTGCCTCAAGTTTTTTTAGATTGATTAAGTGATCAAAGTTTAGATGTCCAAGTCTCCTATGCCATAACCAACTTTCATCATGTTTGCTTAGATGACACTCTTCTCTATCTTCTTTCAGCACATATACATTATTATCTATCCTTATGCCTTTAGCCACCACTTGTCCTAAGTTTACAGACTTTATCTTGCAATCCTTGGAAGTGAACACTACTTCACATCCTCTGTCACACATTTGACTTACACTGAGAAAATTATGTTTCAATCCATCTACAAGAAGAACATCTTGGGCTTTTCCTTTTCCATTATTTAAACTCACCATCCCTTTATCCTTGATTTTACTTGGAGCATCATTTCCAAAGGTTACATTTCCTGATTTGCTTTCACTTAGAGACAGAAACTTACTTTTGTCTCTCGTCATATGTTTGGAGCATCCACTGTCAATATACCAGGGTTTCTATTGTCTTTAAGCTGACAACACTAATCCACACTTGTCATTTTCTTTCTTCTTCCAAACCTTGACATTTTCAGCAGAGGGATTCAAATTTGGCTCATAGATCCTTAAGCGACAATCTGTAGCTTTATGTCCACAATTATGGCAGGTGTGACATTTTGGTTCATTGAATAAAGGATCATAACGATTGTTATGCTTAACCTGTGTCTTTTTACCAGTCATCACATGATTTGCAGTCTGTGGTTGTTTGTTACTTGGTTGTCTCATTCTTTGTTGTGGAAGATATCTATTCCTTGAGTGTTTTGATTGCTCATATCTAAATCTTAAAGAACAGTTTACAACTTTGTGACCAAAATTAGAATAGAAAAAACAATATCCATAGAAAAATCCTTTGTACCTGAAAAATGGTTGTCTTCTTTGAGTAGGTTGATTTCTTCCATGCTGATGATTTCTTTGAGCAAAGGATGCATTATTTATTTGTTCTATAGATTCAGTTCTTGTACTTTTTCTTTCTCTTCCTTGGCGGCTGATCATCTTCCTTTGTTTCTCCATATTAGTTGTTTTCAATGAATGTAGATTTGACAAACTTGATGGATTATTGTTGCTTGGTTTACCACTACTTGATCCTTCTTCATAACCCAAACCAATTTTCAAATTTGGACTCCTTTGTTGATTTAGAATGATGGCTAATCCTTTTGAGGATTTAACACTTGGAATAATTTGGAGATAGAATGCTTTAAACTTCTCCATCTCTTTTCTGGTTTTTACTACCCCTTCTTCCAAGGCTTCACATCTTGCTTTATTCTCTGATAACTTTTGTTTCAGAATGTCCTCTATTTTCTTTGCCTCTTATAATTCTATCTTTATAAGGGAAAAGTCTTCAAAAGGTTTTTTTTCTGTCTTTCTCGAACTTTATCAACAACTATTTTTGTTTTTTCTTCTTAAATCTAAGTCTATCAATTTATTTTAGGGCACTGATCAGTTCTCCTTCCAAGTCAACCACAACTTCTTCTTCATTAGCATCACTTCCTGTGTTTTTATTATAATACTCTTTGGCCATAAGCATAAAGTCATTAACCTTATCTTCACAATCAAAATCACTATCTGTGTCTCCTAAAGAATCATCATTATTTACACATAAACTTTTCTTTTTACCAAATATCCTGGATCTATACTTCTCTTCACCTTCGGCATTTTGGTCCTTCTTCTTGTGTGGACATTTAGATGCAAAGTGACCTATCTTTCCACAGTTAAAAAATTTGAAGGGCAACTTGCCTTGGTACTTGCTTGATCCTTTCTTTAGTCTTCTCACAAATTTTGCTTCAATTTCATCAGGCTCAGAATCCTCATTCTTATCTTCTTTAAATGATGCTTCTCTGGAGCTAGGTTTATCTTTAACTATCCTCATTTCATATGCAGTTAAAGTTCCTAGAAGTTGATCAAAAGGCAGATATTTTAGATCATTAACTTCTTCTATAGCAGAGACCTTTGGGTTGAACCTATCTGGCAAAGATCTCAAAATTTTTTGAACTAAAGAGACTTCCTCAATTTTTTCACCAAGTCCTTTCATTGCATTTACTAGTTCTTCAACTCTCAGAAAGTACTTTCCAACAGTTTCAACCTCTTTCATATTTAGTTGTTCAAATTGTAATATGTAGGTTTGAAGCTTGGCATCCTTTACCTTCTCATTACCTTCATAACTACTAATGAGTTTGTCCCACATTTCTTTGGTAGATTCTAGGTGCATAACTTTTACAAATTCTTCTTCTGCAAGCCCAATCAGAATAACATTCATAGCCTTAGCATTGAAGTTGAATTTATCTTGTCATCCTTATTAGCTAGTACAACTTGCTTTACATAACCAGTCTCTACCACATCCCAGACATCTTCACCTAAAGCCATTATGTAGGTTCTCATCCTAACTTTCCAGAAGGCAAAGTTTGTTCCATTGAATAGGGGGGCCTTATTGGTTGAATTTCCTTCATGGCTAGTCATGTTTAAGCTTTAGGATCTACCCTTAGATAAAAGGAACTAGCTCTAATACCAATTGTTGGACAACTGAGAGGGGGGGGTGAATCACTTGTTACTGTGTTTAAACAATTATAGCCATTTTCAATTCATTACAGAGCACTCAATGATGATCACAATAATGCAGGGAAGTAAGCAACAGAGTATTCTACATCAATCACACACATGAAGCACACAGAGATAGATATTCTTGAGGAATCCCATACAAGGAGAAAACCTCTTCTTCTTGATATGATAAGTAGTATTTAATTTATGTACATTATCATTCTTATGAGCACCAAATCATTGTGAGGCTACCACCTCTATTTTACAAGTTGTAACTTGTTGAGAGCACCAACTCTCTAGTTTCTATAGCACCCACTAGAAGGAAGCACCAAATCCCTAAGTGTTCCATCACCAACTAGATGGAAGCACCAACTTCCAATCACATAGGCACCAACCTGCATAACAGAGAACAATAGTTCTCCCTTGCACCACCCTACCTCCCTGCTTTTTCTGGCTGCAACCAGATGGAAGCTAGAACTCCCTATGTTCAAGAACCCACTTGAAATTTCGAGGACAACAGTCCTCCTTAGCACCACCCTACCACCCTGAAATGTAAACTTTTTCTTACTTGAATCTATTACAGTGATATAGTATTTATCAATATCTTGCCAGTATCATCACTGTTATGCTACACTGTTCTTCTCTGCTTGCATCAATGTTCTCCTCTATGCATACCAGCCTCTTTGTTCATCATTTCTACTGCATTTCATACTCGTTTTCCCTCTTATTCTATGTGTTGCGCCTCTTATATACTCTTCTGGTCCTCTACACAACCACCTTCTTCCTGCATACAAAAACTATCACAGAGCTTTGCCTCTCTTCTGTGTTCTAGATGTTATTCACATGTCGAGTCTTCTGCCATATCATCCTGGAAACTCTTTGTATTCTCTGGAGGTTATGCTTAGTCTGTTCACCATGAATGGTCGTTCATCTTGAGATTCTTTTGGCATCACTGGCATTAACAGTCTTCGACACTTTTCAATCTGTCGATTGTCTCTTCATTCAACTAGTAGTTACCTTTAGTTTCTTCAGCTTCTCTGGCGATCACCCTAAAGCCTCTTCAAATTCTTTGGAAAAAACAATCAATGGTCTCTGGTAGTTACCCAAAGAACCTCCACGCGCTCATGCCTTTAGTACTTTTTCCCTTTCTAATAAAACTACAGAGTGGGCACTCACTTTTCTGGCCAAGCCCCTTCCTTTTACGTGACCACGAGATGTGACCACAATCTAATCAAATGGGCACTTCACGATCTCGTAGATCTTCGAAGTGGAGCCTAGTGACATGCTAGCTCCTCCATTAACTTTTTGTTGATGTGACCTTGGCTATGACGAGGGGCCAAGAAAAAGGGTGCTTCGAGTTTCACGAACTTGTGAACTCTGTCGTGCCTAATCCACGGTCCACATTCTCCCTTTGACCGATGGTTGTGATCAAATCACAACCTCACATGTCGGTTGTTTGAACATGAGCCAACCCTGACTCTTCCAACTCCCAATTCCCGATTCAGCGCTCTGTGTCAGATCGGTGGCCCACAGTCCTCTATGATCCAACGGTCCAGATCTTATTGAGACTTCACATGTCGGGTGTTTGAACGTGAGCCAACCCTGACTCTTCCAACTCTCGATTCCCAATTCAGCACTCTATGTCAGATCGACGGCCCACATCCCTTTGTGATCCAACAGTCCAAATATTATCGGGACTTCGCATGTCAGGTATTTCAACGTGAGACAACCTTAACTCTTCCAACTCCCGATTCCTGAATTCATTGCTCTATGTCAGACCAACAACCCACATCCCTCTGTGATCCAACGATCTAGATCTTATCGGGACTTTGTGTGTTGGGTGTTTGAACGTGAGCCAACTCTGACTCTTCCAACTCTCGATTCCCGATTCAATGCTCTGTGTCATATCGATAGCCCACGACCCTCTGTTATCCAACGATTCAGATCTTATCGGGACTTCGCATGTCGGGTGTTTGAACGTGAGCCAACCCTGACTCTTCCAACTCCCGATTCCTAATTCAGCATTTTGTGTCAGATCGACGACCCACAACCCTCTCTAATCCAACAATCCAGATCTTATCGGGACTTCGCATGTCGATGTTTGAACGTGAGCCAACCCTGACTCTTGATCAACGGCCCACAATCCTCAGTGATCCGATGACCCATATCATATCGAGACTTCTCATTTTGCGAAGTTGGACGACTACTCGCCTCCCTTCTTCCGACTTCTGATTTTCTGAAACTGCTTTATCAGCTGCCACATGTCCTTCCCACATGAACGACTAGGATTGTTGCGTCTCCCATATCCTTGGGTATTTACTTCATGCCTTCTCGATATTTGTGAGTGTCAAATCAATGACTCACAACTCCCCATGATCTAACGGTCTAGATCAACTCGCGAACTCGGACATCGCGAGTTCCTACAACTCTCACCTTTGACTTTTCGAGTTCGCGTGTCAGAAAAATGATAATCTCTCGCCACATGTCCTCTGGATCCAACGACTCAAATCTCATCGCAAATTCGCATTTCACAGAGTTGGAGGATGGATCTCGACCATTATCCTCTTCACAGTTATACTGGATCCGACGGTTGTTGGTCCTCAGCGCTCAGATCTAATGGATCATATCTGTACTTCTTCTCTGCGCTTCCTCTGGTCACTGGACTCTAATCTAATGGACATCGAGTATTCAGGATTGGTGATCCAACGGCCACTACCGCTCCTCCTCCTGAGCTTACACTTCCTCCCAACTTAGAATAATTTCTAAGTGTCAAACGCCTCGACCTTTGATCCTTCTACGAGTCCTGATGACTTTGGGACTCATCTGTGTTTCTGAAAAATCTTATCTCTCCTAAGCTTTGATTGCATACTTCTTCCAGTAATCATGCCATCATTGTTGTTGTTCTTTCCTATAGACATGCCATCGTCATTTTTTTTCTTGCCATCAATGACAAGAACACTCTGCCTGTAAACATGCCAACAAGGTTCGTGGTACATTTTGATAGATCGAAAGGTACTTCTTCTTATTGTGCCTAGGAATGTTAAGCCCTAATATTGGCTCATTACCCCTTAAGTGGGGCATATTATATTAGTAATGTTATTTTATTTATGTCGGCTTTAGGCCATTAGTTGTAATTATACCTCCTAGTCTCCTATATATACCAAGGAGACATTTTCATTT
>ML802002.1:202118-214752 GCA_009831015.1 Picea engelmannii
TTGTACTTGAACATTTAAGTGGGGTAAAAGGAGGTTGCCCCCTCGAAGAGGCTTATTATCTGAAATTATCTCTTTTTCAAGGCGTTGAGTACTTTTCCTGAGGTTTTTCTATGCTATATTGATGTTTGGTTCTTAACAAGGAAGAAGTATAAGCAAATATCTCTCTTAATTAACTTTATAAAATATATTTATAAAGTGAGTTTATAAAGTTAACATGGGGCTTTTATTATTTTAGGAGGAAAAGTGACTTTATGATATTTGAGTGACTTAAGTCATCTCAATGAGGGAAAAATTCATATCTTTATTAGAATATCAAGGGTCACGAAAGATGAAGGGTCATAGAATATGAAAGGTCACCCTAGATGAGTCATTGAAAACAACCATTGAGGAGAGTAGGGCACACATTTCAAGGAGAGATTGGATGAGAGCTCGAGGGAGATGAGTAGGAACGCATTCCAAGAGAGAGAGTTTGAGCTGAAGAGAAACAAGAAGGACAATAAGATAAGGGGTGAATTTTCCAAGAGGGAAAGAGGGCATGCATCCCAAGACTGTTGCACCATTAAATCTTGGTTCGTACAACAGAGGAGTGAGGTCATATTGTCTAGATTTAGAGGGCCATGTTGTTATTTTGAATGCATAGAAATCGAGGATGCTATAGCACATATTTCAAGGTAATTTGTGGGCATTTATCATTGGAGACAAGTCTTTATAGAAGAGTGTCATTCAACAACAAATCTGAGGACATTTCTTGAAGTTCTGGAGTTGTTTTTGCTAACAGAAATGGGTTGTACAGTCAGTACAGAAAGGGCATGATTTTCAAGGCAACTTAACACAAATTTCAAGGAGGATTTTTGTGCTAGGTTTGTGAGATAAGTGTTGTTTTATTCTTGTTGTAATAGACTATTGTAATCTCTGATTATTTCTCTGCGAAGCTCAATAAAGAAGACTCTCTTGGACTGGTTTTCCCATGTTGGGTTTTTCCAGGGGCATTGCCCATAAATCCTAAGTGTCAAATATGATGATTTTGTTTATTTTTCATTTATATTTCCGTTGCTATGTTTTCATATTGCTTAGTCTCTTGTATTTACACTCATAGTTACAGTAAACGTATGTGGTTCCATTGCTTTATTGGTGAATAATTATAGGAGGTTGAAATCGTGTTGATTAAGTGTTTGAGATCAGTTTTCAATAGTTTTTTCATCATCTTTCATCATAGGGATCACTCCTACGCAATCAGTTCTCAATTTCAATGCATTTCGACAATTCCTGTAATTTGGGAGTAATAGTGAGCATTATTTAATGGATTTCATTAAGGTTGTTATTTTAATTAAATTATTTAAGGGGGACACCTTAGTGTTAGAGCTCGTTGGAACTAGGATGAAAAACTTTAAATGTTGTGATGATAAAAACTGACTTCCAATGTCTGGAAATGTTTTAAAATGAAAAAAAAAATGGAGTTAAAAAGATGTTATTAAGTGACTTTGGGGGAAATATTAAAGGGATAAATTATAAAGTCACTTTAAATTAATTATTGAGCAAACAAGGTAAAAATGGGATTAAATATAACTTGGAGCTCAATTCTCATTCATTAATCATGACTATTTTATCAAAAACGATTTGGAGAGATTTGAAGCTTTTTGGCTCAGGAATTGAAAACCCTTGAGCAGAATGGGTTTGGTGGTGAAACTATCCACCCTAGTTGATCAAGAAGGAGAGATCATGGAGATATCTCACTGGTTTCACTGTGGAAGAGAGGGATTCTTCATTTTTTCTAAATCGTGGGGGTTTGGAAGATGTTTGCATCATTTATTTGCAATGAAGGAAACAGCAAAGAGGCCTTACCACTTTATTACCAACACATTCATTTAGTATCACCAGATTCACAAGCTCAGAGAGGGTTGTCTCACTCTCTTTTAGTAGTTCGTGGGACTTTGAAGGAAGTTGCACCCTTTGTTTCTCTTTATGGAGTTTTGAGAGGGATTTATAAGGAAGTTGTGGGGATAAAGGAGGGTTGTTGTAGTTCAGATCTCGTAAGTCGTGCCACTTAAGTGTTGTTCTAGTTGTCTAAAAAGGGGGCTATTTCAAGATATTTCTTGATGCACAAGTTTGGACACTTATAGGTCATAAGTATTGAAACCCTCATCTCATAAATAATATATATAACAATTATGTAATTGTTGGGCTTATAGGTTGTTATAGACTGTATGAGAAGGTTATTACTTGTAATAAATATCATTGTTTCTTTTGTATTGAGTATAGTAAATAATTAGTGTTCTAAAATGTGGTGGGTTCATTGTGAAACTATTTAACAAAAGTCTCGAATCAATTCAACACTAAAACATAACACTAGTAAACATTAAACATATTAGCGTTAAACACAAAACCTAGTAGTAGTTCAAAAAACATACTGTAATATCCTCTTTTAGATTGTTTCTAGGTTCATGTCTACTTCTTATATGTTTAATGTTTACTGCTGTTATGTTTTAATGCTTAGTTGGTTCATGACTTTTTTCAAATAGGTGCACAATGAACCCACCATAATTTGACACACCAATGAAATTTACTATATTCAATACAAAAACAACAATCATATTTATTGCAAGTAATAATCTTATCATACAATCTATAACAACCTATAAGCCCAAAAATTATAGAATTGTTATATATTTTATTTATGAGATGAGGGTTTACATTCAATTGTAAAAATGATAACACTTGTATTCCTCACACTGTAACATAAAAAATAACTCACAAGACAATCAAATTTATTCAACTCTTCTGACTTGTAAGTGTTCAAACTTGTGCAACAAGAAATGTATTAAAACAACCCTCTTTTTAGATAGCTAGAAAAACACTTAAGTGGCATGACTTAATTATGATGAGAGTGGCTGAGAATGATGTCAATCATATATGAACTACAACGACCCTCCTTTCTCTCCATGATTTGCGTATAAAACCCCACAAACAACAACCAAGAGTGCAACCTCCTTTAAATCCCCATGAACTGCTAAAAGAGAGTGAGACACAACCCTCTCCAATCCCATGAATCTGTTGATACTAAACATATCTACTAACAATAAAGTGCTACGGGCCTTTTGTTGTTGTTGCTTTCATTGCAAATAAATGATAGTCCTCTTCCAAACCCACATGACTTAGCAAAAATGAAGAATCTCTCTCTTCCACGGTGAAACCAGTGAGAGATATGTGTGATCTCTACTTTTTTATCAGCTAGGGTGGATAGTTTCACCACTGAACCCACTTTGCTAAGGGGTTTTTAGTCCCAGAGCCAAAAGTATTCAAAGCTCTCCAAATCGATTTTGATAAAATAATCATTAATAAAGAATGAGAATTGAACTCCAATTACTCGTTTATCCCCTTTTTACCTTTATTGGCTCAATAATTAATTTAAAGTGACCTTATAATTTATTCATTTAATATTTCCCCCAAAGTCACTTTATAACACCCTTTTAACTTCAAAAAATGTTTTATTTCATTTAAAACATTTTCGGGCACTCGAAGTCACTTTTCATCATCCCAACATTTAAATATTTTCATCTCAGTTCCAACGATCTCTAACGCTAAGGTGTCCCTCTTAAATAATTTAATTAAAATAACAATCTTAGTGAAATCCATTGAATAATGTTCACTATTATTCTCGAATTACGAGAACGGTCGAAATGCATCGAAACCGAAAATTGACTTCGCATGAGTGATCTCAATGATGAAAGATGATGAATAGACATGACTAGGTGACTTACTAAAAATACACTCCCTCCCATAATCTTGGAGCCGAAACTAGAAGCAGGAAATAACATCTGAAAGCATCATATAACTCCTCTAAATCATCTAAGATCATTGGTAATATCAAATTACCACTATGATCAGGTTGACACAAACACAAAAAGTCATCTCCAATTATAGAGCGAGACCCTAAAAATGGGGACATTACATAAAAAGTGTTGTGGCTACTACAAGATTTCACTAGGCATTGGCATGCCCACTTTTCAATTATTTGTATGTTTCTATACTTAGTCTTAACTTGATGAGAGTGTCTTAAGAGAATTATTTTTCACAATTTGATTTCATTGTGGAGCACCTTCGTGAGACACCAAAGTAGAAATTCCCATCTTTACAAAAACCTTCAGTATGCAAGATTTACTTTCTTTGAAGTTTATTTTTTAACCAACTCTTCTTTAGTATGTAAGGTTCCATTCTTCTTTGGTGCGATTTTACCATCAATCTATTATCTCCATATAGCTTTAATTTCCAAGTAGGGGCATATAGCATCTGTACCAAGTGTCAATTTTTACAACAATTCAATGCATACAATTTCAGATATGGAAATTACTTCTAAGTGACCTCAAACAGTAAACTAGGGTTGTTATCACTGAATAACTTTACACTAAAATTATGATAGAAAAATTACAGTGGAAACACCAAGATTAGAGAGAAATCATCCATGCACAAGAGACAATTTATGTTTTGTAATATTTTCAGATTGAGAATTTATGAGGACAAAAATATTCCTCCCAACAAAATTACGACTTAAGAAAACTTTGGAAAAACCTTTCCAACTTGCAAACTTGTTGTATGACCTGTTTATGTCACTTGTACGGATGTTGAAGAAACCTGTATAGACACTGAATTCAACTGTATGAACTTTTAACATCACAAGTATGGATTGTACAAATTGTTGATGTCACCTATACACATTGTTGACATCACCTATACGGACTATACAAATTGTTTACGTCACATGTCCAGAATATATGGCCCCACACGTGTGGCTTGTTTCTCCTATTCCTCTCACATGTGTGGACTTTTCTCCTTGGCTGAAAAACAAAAAAAAGAAGGTTCAGAAACCCTAGCCAAATTTTTCAAAGTGCAAAATTTCCTTTGCTGAAATTGTCACCCCTTTCTCCTTGGAACAAGTGCTCACTCACTTATGCCAACTCTATAATGTCACAATGAGATGTGTTAGTGGCTCCTCACCTTGCATGTTCTTTTAATGTCCCTTCTAAACTCAACATTAAATTAGAATTTTTTATTTCTCCATGTGGGTGTGAAGGCCCAACACAAGCCCCAACTTCATACAAAGGGGGTTTTCACAAAATAAAAAATGCAATGTGAGTGCCAACAAAGATTCCCACATGCCAAACACCAAGGCCAATGTGGGAATACCTCCCAATGCTATAAGAACATCAACATAAAGCCCTACTAATCCTGCAAAAATGATGCAGTTCGTGTGGCTACCAAAATTCCATAATCAATTCAATTCGACTTCACTCTAACTTTGAGACAAGGTGGTGATGCACAATACCAACAACTAACATAGAGTTGACGGGCACCCCCAGATTTATGTGTAATTTTTTGAAATAATTGGTCAAGGAGTCAAAAATTGATTGTTCCATGGATCTCTTGCTTAAATAAGAAATTTCAACATACAGGGTGTAAAGAAGACTTATAAAAATTGTTTATACTCACTATCCACCAATCCTTTAGAAAATCATTTTGAGGCAAATCGTCTTCATTCTCGAACAAGTCATAATGACCTCCTTTCTTCTATTGCTTTCCAAACATCCAACGTCTCCATCCACCAAGTCACAATGACCAACGATTCATCATAGTAGTTGTTGCTCTACCTTTTACCTCGTGGAACATCTCCCAAACGATTGGAATATATTGCAATTCTTCTAGTAAAAATAGAAGTCAATCCAAGTAAATGGATCGACCAAGGGAGGTGTACGACCTCCAAGGAAGATAAATAATGCCCAATAGACAAGAATTTTCCCAATGGTCTGAGTAGAGGGATGAGTTACTAAATTAACAAGCATGATAATGGAAACTTGTTTCAAAATTTGCATTGTCTTTGTTTTAATACTCGTTGATCTTAGGGGATCCATAAATGGATGGAGATCATCATAGAGTCATGGAATTTCATAGAAAATGAATGGGAAGATAATTTTCGAGTGTTGCTAACATAAATACAATAGATAATTCTTCATTCCAATCAAGAATTTGACCAGAGGAAGCATTAAAACACATGGGAATCCATACATTATATCAAAAGTGAAGCAAACAACAAAACTATAGTACTACACAGTAAATTCACACAGATTGTTTTTCACAAACACAAAGAAATATCTAAACCATTCAGGACACAATGGACATGATGTTTACCCTGGAAATCCATATGTGAAAGATAGATTTGAATGGGAGCTCAATGTTTCATTCCAACAATCTCTGGTTACAATGCTTTCATGGTTGGTTGTGCCTCTTCCCCTCTTGGCCAAAATACCCATTGAAAGTGAAGGAGAAAATAGGGAGAGTTGAGGGCTAAGGGGAAGGCTAACAACCTTTACCCTCATTTTACCATTCCTTAGGATCATCTCCCATTTATTTTTTAACTTTTAATTAATCTGTTTTTTCCTATCATTTTCATTTTCATTTAGGGATGCCTTGTTTGGTACAAAATTCTTACTCTTCGTCTCCTTCTTGCCTTGATTGTTTGTCTTTCCGCTTATTCTAAGTGATGGTGTAGGCTAAGTCTTCAATCTCTTGTCATCATTTCCCTTCTGTAATCTGCCACAGGAAGGCCAAGGAAGTAGTGCGTTTCCACATTCATTTTCTATTGCCCTTCCTTTTGATGAACAATATAACTCGATGATGCCTTTTGCCTTCACAAATGTGGTATTTCTTGAAAAATTGGTTGAAATTCACCATGGCTTGATCGATTCATGGAAATGGTGGTCAATATTCACCATGGATTTCTCGATTCTTGAGAAATGGTGGTTGAATTTTCCCTAAGTTCTTCCTTGATTTGGAGATACCCCAAATTAAAATCACATATGCATTGTCACTCTCACTAAATAAATCGAGCTTCTTCTCCTTGGAGGGCCTCAATATTGGTCCATGTTCAAGATCTGCTCAGGTCACGGCTATGTCAACATTACTTATGACCAGATTTAGTAATGCAATCGATCCACCAACAAAATTCTATACTGTAGTTCCTTCTCATCCATATAAAGGGAACAAAATGTATATGCCATAAACTTATGCTTAATCACTTGTAAATGTAGAAATAAATATTATAAATAATAGGGATTGCAGATGTTTCTTGTAGCCATAACCTAACTCCATATTTAGCCATTGGTTTAACAAATCCACTAGAAACATATTTATAGGTGTGAGTTGTATGTTAGAGAGGCCATTATTATGTATAAGTCTATGAGGGAAATAGTCACATGCTTACATACCAACCCTCTATTCCATTACCATGTAATTTTGGCATAATTGCAGCAGTGTTGGCAGAAGTATAGTGTCACAACTCTTCCCTCATGTAGTATTGAGGGTAATACAATATTTAAGCCATAAATATGTTCTACCATCATACAACTCTGAGGGAACTTGAGGCACATTATCATGTACATATTTGTTTTCTCATGTGATAGTGAGGGTTCTTAGATTTTTATTTCACCTCAGGTCTAGTCTATTGTTTCCATAGTGATACACAAATTTATCCAACTTGATCTGTAAACATAAACACATTGAGATGCCTAACTACTTTAGCACAACGTAACATACAACTAGCAATTAGATCATACACAGGTACACATGAAATTCATGCTCATAATCATTGTTCTTAAACCAAGAACCAATGGGCTCTTGTACCAAGGACAATGGCCCAATATTACATACAGTAGAGATAACAAAATCACTTACAAAACATTCCTGAAACCCTCATGGTTTTTGTGCCAATGTTTTTTCTCTAAGGCTGAGGGTTAGGGAATTCCTTGCCCTCTCAAACCCTCCTCTTCCTCTACAACTCCTTTCACAAGTCTGGCCATTTCTTGGTTGCTTCAATACTTCCCTTAGGGTATTTTTCTAACAACCCTCATGATTGTCCTAAATCTCCCCTTCAAACTATCCCAAAAGTTGCTCCAAAGCTATTGTTGTTGCAGCACTCAAATCGGCCCTTTTCATCCTTCAAAGGATTGTCCAAAATGATGCCTCTAACAACACTTTTCTTACTGGTATATAGGTTGTTATAGCCTCATTCCTTGGCTATAGACATGCCTCGATTTTGTCCTTAACACAGTCCCACAAACTTCTTCCTCTTTTGGTTGAATCACTCTAGTCTTGTTGTCCTAGACCTCTAGGACAACCCTTAAACTTCCTTCAATTTGTTGTTGCTACACCTACTCTTACAACCCTTTTCTTTCGTTGTAATACCTTTGTTACTTGTTGTCTAGCATGTTGTATGGTTTCCAATTACATGTCAACCTTCCTCATAGACCCCTGAGACTCTGTCTCAGCTCCACCCTTTTGCAACGGCCTCCTCGTGTTGTCATACAGGCCTACTCGACCTCCTTCTACACCTGCGGGTTGAATACCAGGCCTGCGACCAACCCTCCACAATAGGTCGTACCCTCTACAACAGTTGTGACAGTATTCTCTCAGTAATCGAGACTCTCCTAGGCTACAACTGCTCTCTTTATGTTTCCAAGAACTCTCCCACATCTAGCTGCAACCCTCCTCAGTTGGGACAAGCCTTCCCCTCAATTGTACCTACCCAAAACAAGACAAAACAATAGAAAATTGAGGCAAATCAACCTCCCTCTATGGCTAGACTGAGCTCACCAAGTGTTGGACTAAAGTCACCAAAGACTCCTCTCACAATGAGAATCTGTCAATGACATATCTCCTTTATATACAAGCTATGGGTTAACTTAGAAGCCCATCCACAAGTCAACATCAATTTAGGCTTTCTCTCTGAGTGTGAAGCCCCATCACAAACCCACAAAGCCCATCGTCAAGCCCATGAAGGCCCAACTCCATTCCAAGGGAATTTTCACCCAAATGAAAGTGTGATGTGGTTCCCAGATGATTCCCACATGCCCAACAAAGGCCTCACAAGGCTCGAGTTCCATCACATATTGTCTCTCATGTATTACAATTTTTGCACTAAGGTATAGTGTAGATTTCAAACTTTAGAATATGGTTTCGAAAATGGAATCTTTTCAAACCTTGTTTTGTTGAAGAATCTACAGAGCCTAGAGAAAATAAATAGATCAATGATCATGACAGTCATAATGAAGATGCAAATGATCTGCTCTCTGGTGGTGGTCACATTGACTGAAAAATCGATACCTCCAATGTCAATGTGAGAAACTGTGATAATTTTAGTATTGCACCAGTTTATAGTGTTGTGTAATTTTTTTTCCTTCTCAAGGTACCAACTTCATTCAGATAGGCCTCACTATCGTGAAGTTAGAAATATGCTCTTATAACAGTGAAAGACTTGGAATTCCTTCCTCTTTCTTGTATAAATATTTAAATGGAATGAAATCAATATCTTCCCATGATCTTTCTGAGTTGGATTCTGGCATTCTTCACGGTCAAAAGAAAAAAGAACATAAATGTAGTAATGAAATTGAACTTCATTTATGGGTTTCCTATGTTTTATATCTTCATATGTTTAACAAAATTAAACTAGCAATTGTATCTAATGATTCTAAGTTATCTTATGGTCTTCATGAAGCACTGATGAAAGATTAAAGTTCACTTGCTAAATTAGAGGTTTACTATGCAAAAATTGAAATTCCAGTTGACTCTATTTGTTGTCAAAAGATTTTTTCTGAATATCAAAATTCATATATCTTCCAGATGCATTTCTATGCAATTGGAGTTGAAGGTTATATGCATTGAATCTCCCACTGGAAACTTATATTATAATACTTTTATCCATCCATGTGAAGGACCTACTCTCATATTTTATGAACATGGAAGTCCTTGGATCTAGTTTAAGGGTTTTGAAAGAGGTAAAGTTGTAGAACCTACATATTGTAGAGACATATCTAAACACATTTCTTTTTATATCTAGCAACAACATTTCCAATTTGGGAAGGTTAATAGGAGTTTACAACAGATCGTTTAATCAGAGAATTCATTGCAAAACAAAGTATTCATATAAAACATAGAAAGTAGAGTAAAGACTTAAAAATGTTGTTGTAGTTCATATGCTTTCATAAAATGGATGATGAACTCTTCTTATTACAAAAGCCTAAGAGTTCATTTCTTTATAAACTGTAATACATAGTAAATATCAAAAGTTGTGTACTAAAGACAAAAAGTAATACCTATGTATGCATGCGGTAGTGTCTGTGATGCAATCCTTGACTAGAAAACCTTTTGACCATCATGCCACGTGTTCCATGGCGGTAATAATATATCGTGTGCAAGTTTTGCGTGTGGGGGGGTTGATGGGACCGACACAATCAATTTGTTGATGTTTGAGCAACATCGGGAAAACATTCTCCCATGATTGGTCATGGTGATTTGACCAGTGCAGAATGGTCCAGATGCAGTCTTCAAAGGACAAAAGACTCGAGGTGTTGATAGTTCTCTAGGAGGAAGCATCGAGAAGTCATTCATTCATAGGAGTGTACCTATGGTGAATGGCCCGGGTGCAATCTTCGAAGGACAAAAGGCTTGAGGTGCTATTATTCCTCCAGTGTGTGATTGCATCGGGAAGACATTCACCCACAAGGGCGTACCTGTGGTGAATGGCCCTAGTAAGCATCGGGTGGACCTTCTCCTAGATTAGGCTGCAGGCCAAGGGATATAGGATACATTTATCACAAGGGTGTATTTGTGGAAAATGGGCCTAGGCGTAGTCCTTCCTTGATCATTACAAGGAGTGATGTGGACTCGAGGTACTTTAGGTGCTTTCCACATGTAAAATAGCATCAGGCCCGTTATCCCCATTTTCTAGGGATAACTAAGGAGATGATGTCTCAAGGCCCTCGGGTTTTAGACATGCAATATCGAGAGACAAATGACTGAACATGTCCACATGCATAAGTAGAGACCCACATCACCACCACACTTCATGTGTTCGTAATGATGGCATTCACAACATCATCTTGCTTCTGAAAGACAATGGGTCTTGCTCCATAACGTACAAGTTAGTTATTGTGGTAAGTGTCGCTTTAATATTTGAGGCATTTGAGTATGTTCTATTTTAAGTTGCTTTTAATTATATAACGTCTGCTTTGAAATTATGCTCTTTGCCCTATTTCACCTTGGTGGTCGACACTGTGCCCTAGTACATGGTCACCCTTAGGGATGGGTTTTCTACTGGGAGGTCCCTTTGATGATTCATCGTACCATTCTTGATCATAATTGTCACTTTTCACACTTCACCCCCTCATCTCCTTATCTTTTGGGATTTTTGGGTGTACTGACCCAAGAAGGGATTGTACCTCTTTTCATGGGAAGAAAGGGTTGAAGGCCCAGAGGGAATGTAGCTATCAAAAGATAAATTCCAAACATAACCTTCCAGGTGATCACCCAAAGAGGTCTTGAGAACAATGAAACGTTTCTGCTAAAAATTCAAAGACATAAAAAATAAAATACATATACAATAAATGTCCCACTTGTTGAGGGATCTACACAAGTGTGTTACAAGCTAGAATTTATCCCATGGAACTCTGTGTACCTCTCCCTTCAAGTGAAATCTTGGTACTTTCCCCAAAGCTATATGTTACCCAGTTGTTTTGGACCTTAATCAATTAATGGCAAATAAATGGGCTTGGAAAAAGGATGCATTGAAAACGAATGTGCAACACACCCTCTACAAAGGCACCCATAAAGGAGACAATACGAACCCTTGTATGTCATGAACCCCATGCCCAAAAGTTTTTCCCCAATCCACTCCATCTTATTTACATGACTTAGAGAGGGGTCCACCTAAGAAACACTCCTTGACTTGAATGATTCACCCAATAGGTGACTTTGCCAACCCTCCCATACCTAAAGTTGGCAAATTGCATAGGGTCTTTGAGCACTTGGTTAATTTGATGAGGTTGTTTTTTATGTACATGCTTAGGTGGCTCTTATATTAAATGTGATTTTACTTGCCATGATTCTTTGACTTGATATCCTTGGAGGGTGCACTTGTTTGTCTTTGCAGGACCTTGAATGGTGAATGATTTGGAGGAACAAGCCCAGCTTGGGCTTTCATTGGGGAAAGAATCTCACAGGTTGGATGCCATGACCCACACCTTGGGACTAGCTTGATGATGGACCTTGCATTTGGAGGCATGAGAGGACACCTTGGACAATGACACCTAGCCTTTTTCCAGCCCAACAACTTGCTTGGGAGCTTACCATGTTTATAGGCTTCACATCTTGCTTGGGGCTAGGGCATGTGGTGGTGAAGATGGACACTTGGGACGTTTTGATGGAAGACCCCTTGTAGTGAGTAGTAGACTCTTGACTTGAAGACACATGGCCTTTGAAGGCCTAGTGTCACCTTCTCCAACCCCGACGACTTCCTACATGTGCCAAAATGTCACCCCTCAAGGGGATGACATCATGTTTTAGGGATTTTCTTATGTGCAAATCAAATTTAAAGTTGTAAAGGGGAAAAGTAAAAGAGGTAGACCTCCTTAATTTATGGTTTACCCTAATTTAAAGTGGACAAACTTTTTTTAGTGATCTTGTATAAATAGAAAACAATGACATTTCATTTTTATATAACTCTCCCATTGTGAGAAGGATACTTGGCTGAAATTTGCGCCCTCTTTGGGCATTTTGGACTATCTCTCTCTTGTGCAACTTCTATTTGGTG
>ML802002.1:215405-247272 GCA_009831015.1 Picea engelmannii
TCACTTGAGTTATACAAGTCATTGTTAGCTTATCTCTTGCATCTTTGACTGGACTTTTAGTGACATATTTAGCAACTTTGATTATCATATACTTGTTGATTTATATCATTGTTTATTGCTTCTATATATGAAAACAAGCTTCACTTTCTTGTCCATTTGATATTGCAATTGTATACACGTATTTTCTTTTGTTTTGGGCAGGCACAACAATCTTTTGGAGGTGCACTATGCCTTGGCAACCTTCCCTCATCAACAAGATTTCTTCCCAAGCCTTCATCTCTTCACAACTCGACCTATAGAGGGTTCATCCTTCATCACAAGTTGACACTACCAATAAAATAAGGTGACTTGACAAGTATAAATAAAGGCAAGTTCATTTCATTATTACACATCTCATTAGCTCTCCTCTTCTAGTGTGCATTGCTCAGTTGCTTTGTGCCAGTTGCCAGTTGCATTTGTCAGTTACTGGTGGTAGTTACTAGTTGCGCTATCTTTGTCCAGTAATGCACCATGCTTGAGGGTTCTTCCTCACACTAGAGCATAGCTTTCTATGTGCTTGAATTCTTCATTTTTATGGTAATGTATTTGTGAACTTGGATTAAATTTATTCTAGAGAAAATTTTGTTGGGTTTTTCTCCCGAGTTCAAGTTTTCCTAGGATAAATCTTGTGTCTATTATGCATGGTTTTCTCTCTATGATTATGTTATTTCCGTTGATGTATTTGTGAACTTGGATCAAATTTCTTCTAGAGAAATGTTTTATGGGTTTTTCTCTCAAGTTCGAGTTTTCCCAGGATAAATATTGTGTCTATTGTGCATGACTATCTCTTTGTGATTATGTTATTTCAGCTGCAATTTTATTTCAATGTGTAATTATTCTATGATAACAGTGGCATTAAAATATGTTTCAAAATCATAAGGCAATAATTATTAGACCTGGAAATAGGAAAAATCAACATGGTATCAAAGCTTTGTTGAGATTTGTCGATGTACAAGAAACTTGCCACTATTCAGACCAAAACTTGTCAAGCTCATTGAACACTTATTGTAAATTTGTTGGGACTAAATCCACCATAGATCAACTCGCCTTGCTCCAGCGCATTTACTGCACCTCTCAAATTGTAATTTGGTTAAAGTTGAAATTTCACCCTAAACTCACTACGACAGTTGCAACAACATTTTGTGAAGCTTGTTGAGCATTTATTGGGATGAGTTGGGGAGAATTTTGGCATAGAGATACTCATTTTTCCCTACCACGCCTACTACACTCCTCGGATTAACAATTGGTCAAAGTTGAAATTTTAGGGTTTTAGGCTTGTGACATTTTCCTAGACATTGAGCCTTTTGTTTATGATTTTGTGATTTCTTCATGTACTGATGGTGTATTGTCTAAGAGTTGGAAGTAGTTGTGTTGATGTCCCCTATAGTGTATGATAGCTCAAAATCAAATGGAACAACAACAAAGAGACTCCAGGTTTGCGTATCAAATTTGGTATTTTATATTGTTGCATCTTAAGTAAATGTTGTAACTGGGACAATTTTCTTTAGAGGTCTATTATTGTTGAGTACTTTTGCTATCAAATATTTAGTAACACTTGAATATTGTTGGTACAATGATAATTATGTAAATGCTCATTGTTTAGTTCTAATGATGCACTTGTTTGAAAGTTGAATTGATCTCTTCCCTAACCTAGTAACCCGGTGAACATTACAGTCGTTCCAACCCCTTTGTGCAAGGTTAAATTCCATGGAGGTTACCATGGAGATGTTCTTATTTTGTTCTTGTTCTAGGCAGGTTACCCTGGAGGAATGGTCACAACACTAGAAAAATGTTGTTCTTGTTCTGGGTCACAACACTAGAGTGATCTCGATCTCAAACATAGTCAGTTGGTTAGAGGGAGATCCAATCATTCTGATGGATTTCCCCCCCAAGTTCATGTGGTAGAAAGACATCTTCCAAGATTGAAAAGCAAGTGTCATGAGCTAAGGAGGCCAGAAAAAAAACTTCAGAGGTAGGAGGCTTCTAGGAGATGTGAGACCTCATGGGAAGATCCACTTGTTTAATAAGGCTTTGCTATAGTGACGGAGGATGTAGCCAGTTAAGAGTATTGGGGTATGGGTTTTGCCTCAGTCACAGAGAGAGCAGCCAGTGAGGCAACAAGCCAACAGGTTTTAGAAGATCCCATGGTTGAAGAGTATCAATCCATCATGAAGAATGATGTGTGGGAAATTAGTTCCAAGACTTGAGGAGAAGTTTGTAGTGACTCCCAAGTGAATCTATAAGATCAAGCATGCAGTGGATGGTAGCATAAAAAGGTACAAAGTGAGATTTGTGACGAAAGGATTCCCTCAGAAAGAGGGAGTGGATTATGAGGAGAAGTTTTGCTCCATTATCTAGGTACACTTCCATCGGGACTATCATTTCTCTTTCTTCAGTAATGGATTACAAATTACATCAGATAATTATGAAAGACAACATTCCTCAAACGGTGTGATTGAGGAGGAACCATACATAGAGAAACCTCAAGGCTTTGAGATACATGGGAAGGAGTCTCATGTTTGCAGATTGAAGAAAGCATTGTATGGACTCAAGAAGGCACCCAGAGCGTGGTACTCCCAGATTGATGGAAACTTGATGAGTTTGGGATTCACTTAGAGTTATGTAGATCCAAACCTTTACTAAAAGGTTGTAGATAGTGATCCAGTGATCTTGTTATTATATGTTGAGTAGAGTGGCTCATTGACAAGTGTAAGAGGGAGTTGGCTTCAGAGTTCAAGGTGGAGGATCTTCGACGGATGTACTATTTCTTGGGATTAGAGGTGTGACAAAGATCAGATGAGATCTTCATCAGTCAGGGGATACTTAATGAGATTCGATATGATGAATTGCAAGTCCATGGCTAAACCTATGGAGACAAATCTGAAAAAGTTAAGTGATTCTGCTTCAAATTCATATTTGGTGGATCCCATGTTGTACATGCAATGGATTGGATCCTTGATAATTGCTTTGAAGTCGACACCCTGGTCCATTATTTGGTTGAAGCCAAGGCAATTCCATTGGGTTGTAGCGAAGAATGTGCTGAGGCACCGGCATGGTACTGTTGGATATGGTCTGAGATATGTTTCAGGTGGTGAAGTGAGGCTACAAGGATATACAGATTTTGACTGGGCATGGAGTGCAGTAGATAGATTGAGCACCTAGGGGTGCTACTTCATCTTAGGATCAATTATGGTTTCTGAGATAATCTAGAAGCATTCTTCTATAGCACTCAGTACAACAAAGATGTAGTATATCGCAACCAGTGTCGCAAGTAGTGAAGTAGTGTGGATTTGATAGCTTCTTGTTGGAATTCATCTGGGACATGGTGCAAAAACGAGCAGTGAAGCTCCAATACACATCCACACATGAGAAGATAGTGTAAATTATCACTAAGCCTATGTCCATAGTGAAGTCTGTTTACTTATGGGATAAGCTTGGCATGATACAAAATGTCTCCCTCGTTGAGAGGGAGTATTGATGTTTGAGCAGCATAGGGAAGGCATTATCCCAGGATTATTCATGGTGATTTGACCAATGGAGAATGGCCCAAGTGCAGTCTTCAAAGGACAAAAGACTCGAGGTGTTGATAGTTCTCCAGGAGGAAGCATCGGACATACATTCACTCACAGGGGTGTAGCTATGGCGAATGACCTAGGTGTAGTATTCGAAGCACAAAAGACTCAAGGTGCTAGTATTCCTCTAGTGTGTGGTAGCATTAAGAAGACATTCACCCACATGAGTGTACATGTGGTGAAAGGCCCTGGTAAGCATCGGGTGAACATTATCCTAGATTGGGTTGCAAACCAAGGGAGATAGGATACATTTATCACAAGGGTGTACTTGTGGTAAATGGGCCCAGGCGTAGTCCTTCCTTGATCATGACAAGGAGTGATATGGACTCGGGGTGATTTTCGCGTGTCAGATAACATCAAGTTGGAATTCACTCATAAGGGTGTACCTATGGTGAATGGCTCTAGTGTGGTCTTTGTCCTTGGTCATGGTTATTTGAAAAGGACATGTATAAGACCCAAGTTTCTAGACACAGTTGTGTCGATATGGATCATCAACATGGCTCATGAGAAACCTTTCTATGAAAGAAGAAATCCAAGAAGACAAGGAAATGTCAAGAAACCCATTGAAGAAGAATCTAGAAATTACAAGAAGAAAATATAACACAAGAAGATCAAGTCAGCTCCATTGAAGCATTGAAGAAACACTTGTAAAAGCAACAAAAGAAATAAAATAAAGTTAAAAGACAGAAATGACAAGTCGACCCTGCCAGTAAAATAAGGTGACTTGAATAGTATAAATAAAGGCAATTTCATTTCATTATTACACGTCTCATCAGTTCTCCTCTTATAGTGTGCATTGCCCAATTTCTTTGTGCTAGTTTCCATTTGTAGTTATAGTGGTCAGTTACTAGTTGTGTTATCTTTGTCCAATGATGTGCCATGCTTGAGGGTTCTTCCTCACACTAGGGCACAACTTTCTATGTGCTTGGATTCTTCAGTTTTTTGGTGATGTATTTGTGAACTTGAATTAAATTTCTTCTAGAGAAAAGTTTGTTGGATTTTTCACCCGAGTTCAGGTTTTCCTAGGATAAATCTTGTGTCTATTGTGCATGGCTATCTCTCTATGATTGTATTATTTTTGTTGCAGTTTTATTTCAGTTGTAATTTTCAGTGTGTAATTATTCTATGATAACAATGGCACTAAAATATGTTTGAAAATCATAATGCAGTAATTATCAGACCCGGATATAGGAAAAATTGACACAATTACCCATTTGTCGAATGACTTGAGTGTTATGACCGAGACATGTGGCATTTCATCCCTTCTACAAGGCTTGCATTTCATCCCTTCTGCATCTGGCCAACATCAGTCACAATGCTTGCATGTGATCGTTGAGTAGGTTGAATACCATCCAATCATCCAAGTAGACCTCCAGAAACTTATGCATGAAATCCTTAAAAGCATTGACCACATTTCAAGAAAACATTGTCGGTGCATTCCTTGGGCCAAAGGGAATTACTATGTATGCAAATGAGCCCCATTTTGTTGCAAATTTTGTCTTATATTGGTCTTCTTCGCAATCCTCGCCTGGTGATATCTAGAGAAACCATCTATGAATGAATAGGCCTCGTGACCACCCACATTTTCTAATACCTCATTGGTAAATGGTGTTGGAAAGGGGTCATGTACACAAGTTGTGTTCAAGCCACATAGGTCTACACAAATCCTAAGGTCACATGTTTTCTTTGGTTTCACTACCATCGAGATAATCTAGTCAAATTCATCTATGGTCATAGGGATAATGATGCTTGTGTCTACTATTCTATCCGACTCTCTGTGCAATTTTTCCTTGTACTTTGGGTAGAGTCAATATGATCATTTTTTTACCGGTTTGGTATCCTACTTCAATTTCATCTTAATTTCTCCGAGGGATCCCACAATTCTCTTCATTTTTTAAAAACTCCTTGGAAACAAGTTTTCATGTTCCTTCAATAGGTCTACCACTTGTGTCACTACCACCCGATCTCAGTAATCCCCAATTAGTGCCATTTTAGGTTTGTCTTATGTGTCGATATTGTATTTCTTTGTTTTTAATGGATGTGCATAGTCAAGTGTACTGCTAGTAGAGACCTTTCCTTGAATTGTGTGCTTTCCTTTTGTATCGTTGATTTGTAATTCTTGGGGGTCTTCCTCCTACGCCTCATCACTATCAACCTTGCAATAGTATATTGCTTGTTTTAATTTTTACACCAGCTTATGGTACACACAACCAACTTTTTGTGTGGTGTCCTTGGGCTACCTATGGAGGATGAAATTCTTGATTCTCAACAAGACTTCTCTTTGTGCAAGCACTTCAGATGTGAACTTAAAGGTTGTGCAGAATTGATTACTTACTTTTCGCCAGTGTCTTGTTTTCCTTCTTGTCTCCTCTTGAATGTACCAACCTTTAGGTACCCTATCCATAATATGGACAAATATATGGACTCATTATGTGTTAGGAATATTCTTGGTCATTAGTATGGAAAAATCTATGGACCCATTGTTGAAGGATTTGCTACACTCAATAGAAAACTCAATGATACCCTTCTTTAACTTGGTCGAACCAGAAGTCGACTACTCTGACCCATTTATTATCCACAAATCCCAACCTATTTATCGTATTTTGGTCCTACACCAGTGATTCTTGGGCTCCTCAGGCAGAGCTTATCTTTGTTTGCCTTTTTATCGATTCATGCAACATGCAACAAACAAGGAATATCAACAAAGAAATTTTCATGTAAATCAGTATATATGTCCCTTTGTTTCCACTACTCGAGGTTGATCTGTAGATTTTAGGTTTTTCACCGTGTGAACTTATCCTCCTTCTCAAATACCCAATCTTGTATCTCCTCCCAAGAGGATTTCCACCTTGTTTTTTTCCTTCAATATCTAATACAAAACCTTTAGGTCCTAACAACGAAACCATTTGTTGGCTCTTCTGAGGGGTATCAAACCCATGGTTCAATAGGATTTACCAAAAAAAACCCTATAAGCGTTGGCATATTCAATCTTCAAGGACTGAAGAAAGTCTCATTCGAGACACCATGAGAATCACAAAGACCATAAGTCTTATGTAAGATGTGAAGGAATAACACATACAATAAATATCCATTAACTATCCATTCATCCATTTATAACTACCATAAAATTGTTGCAGAACATAATATAAGCAGTCATATACTCAAGTTATAACTCATCAACATACAGAGATAAATGTGCTTCAGATTCCATTCATTAAGCTCAAAGGCATGTGAATACATTTTCATAAAATAAAGGTCAAAGCCTGCTCAATAAACATCAATGTTAATCATAACAAAGACGCGCCATGCTCTAACATCTTCTTATCATTAACACTAACTATCTATGAACATCAAAAACTGATACAAGACTAAAGTTCGAGCTCTAGCTCAACTCTAGCTTACTAACTCTCTAGCCACACTTACTACTCTAGTGGCCAAAAACCCAACCCATTACATATTCACATGCATCCCCCCATATCTTCCATGGAGCATGGAAATCACAACTAACTTTCCAACTCATCCAAAGCATCGACCAGGACCAGTCTGTTTGTTACAAAAACAATTACAATGGTTATAGAAGATATTTGTGGATCTGGCCTACATGGGATCTCTTTAAGTCCCTACACATAGTAAAAAATGGGTTGGCATGCATAGTAACCCCTAGTTGGTGTAGATGCTAAAACTTGGTGTCCCACGGTGTATTTTCGTGGGTGCGCACACAGTTCTAACTTGTGGCGTGCATGCAACTTCTGTAAAACCTTAGGTGCCAACAAATATAATGGGAGACTAGAAGGCTAAGAAGTAGGAGGTATGCATGCTTCTATGTGAGATGAACTTAAATCACTTGTTGTTACATCATTATATCATGTGTTTGTTTAAACTTAGAGGCAATGTAGTGTAGGTAAAGGAAGGTGGAAGACTTCTGATGAAACCACCTAAATGTCTATGTGAGGGAGATGTGGGATAGTGAGTAGATATAGAGGCATCTGGTGATTTCTCGTTTGGTGCAAAAACCATTTATGCTTTGCTACGAAATCGTACTCATTTCAAATACAATGCTTCTTCTTCCTCCTTAGTTATTTAGGGTTGCGATTTTTGGTCTTTGTATAAGATGTACTTAATTTTTGATAATATTTTTGGCCTCTATTTAGGATTTCTTATGATACATTTCCATATTTGTTTAATATTTTTCATGATGTTTTTGGTGTCTTTTTTAATATTTCTCATTAGTTTTTTTGTTTTTATTTAATATTTTATGTTTTGGTTTTTGTTGGGTTCAACGGTTGGATAAATTGAGTTTTTGTCCTCACAACCCATAATGTTGATATAGGGTTGATGCAAATTCCACAATTGCAGTGGGTGAAGGAGAATGTTTAGGTTGTGTGTTTGTCATTTACTTAATTGTTGAGTGAAATGCATGTATTACGTGGTGGTTCGGTGATAAAAACTATTGAAATATCTATGTGAGAGAGATTGTACTATATTGTGCAAAGGAAATGGGACAGGTGAGTTCTCCTTTGTTGAAAAATCCATGTGTGATTTGTTGGGAAATTCTTGTTTCAAATATATTGGTTATCCTCCCTAGTTACCTATTTGGGGTTTATGATTTTCAGTGTCTGTATAAGATGTACTTGTGCATAAGTTTACTCGCAAGAATTTCAGTATTTGTTTCATATTTCTCATAAGATATTTAGTGTGTATTTAATGTTTATCATAAGAATTTTTTGTCTCCATTTAATGCTTATCAATTTTTTGGTGTGCATGGTGTCCTTGGTTGGCCATGGATGCTTTTTGGGGTTGCAGAGCGAAGTTTGTGTTTTCTAGTTCTCTTTGTTTTTTTTGTTATTATTATTCTCATTGTTGTTCGCTATTTTTATTCCTATCTTTTTCTATTGTTGATTTTTTTGTTTTTTTAGTGCTATGGGTGTTATTTGTTTTGGGATTTGTGAGTATGACGCCTATGGTAATCTGTGGTTTGGTGTTTTTGTTATTTTGTTTGCTTTGTTTTCTGTTTTTATTATCTTTGTGAATAGTTTTTGTTTGGTTTCAATTGATTGGACAATTAAAGAAATCCTTAACCAATCCAAGTGGATAACGATGGCCACCCACCTGTTCCAACTTCCAACTGGCTCTTCTGGACAATTTTTAGTTCAACACATTTTTCTGTAATGTGGACATTTATCTGTAATTGTGGGTTCTGCACTTATGGGGATGTCTTGAAGCCCTACATAACATCTAGGTGGATATTGGTGTCTTCCCACCTGTTACACCTCAAAATCACTCAATTGGATAAGTGTCGCACATGCCTCTCACTTGTCGCAAGTGTCGCAAATGTCGTTGAACCATGCTATCATAATGACGACGCTAAAGGGGCACTTGAAACATCTTATGTACTTAGTTTGAAGGAAGAAACTGGTTCACTGAAGTCAAACATCTCTTAACACCTAAGAGGGCTTCTTAAATCAAGAGTTTGGAAGGGGAACGCTCCCCTAAAACTGCCTGAGAAGCGCTGGCGCCCCTCTACCATGCTTCAGAAGTGTTGTAGAGCTTCTCCACCCCTTTGCAGAAGCGCTGCTCAGATTTGAAGCGCTGGTGCTTCCCTTGACCTTCTCTGGAGCGTTCTAGCGCTCTGATGCCCCTTCCGAGGGAGCGCTCTCCATTCTGGGCAAATTGTTAGCCCGGTGAGAAGAATAAGGGGAGAATCATTCGAGTTTGGGAAGCGGTTGAACTCAAATTCTTGGTTTTGTCGAAAGATCTCAGATCCAAGGAGGAGGTTTCCAACTGGTTCTAAACATAACTCAAGTGGTTAGGCCCTTCCCAACCTATATAAGCAAACTCTATGGTCGTAAAGAGGAGGAAGAATTGAATATATGGAACTTATGATCTTGGAGGAAACTTGCAGTCAGCCAAAGGAGAGCAATCATTGAAGTTGTTGTCATCCAGGTTGTGGATCTTTTAGGCAAGGGTTAGACGAAGAGGACTTGACGAAGTTGTCGCACTTGCATCTACGATTGTAAGTACTGTTGTCATTATTCTCATTAATATGACAAGCTTGGCCTGTTTCTTTCTAGTTTGTGTTTGATGTTACATGAACTTATCATCTATTGGTAGATCTGTTTTCAAGCTAATGTCATTAGAGTAGGAAGTAGTCGTATCTTGTTTTGTCCACCGACCTCATCGAGGAGCAAAGGGATTGGAGCGCAACTCGGAGCGTGCAGGGACAAACATCGATTAAGGGGTACTTCTATCATCCTTCCTTCTCATGCATTAGGCTTAGATAGATTTGAAAGGAAGTCGGTGTCCACGATAAGCATTTTTCTGTCTAGGGTTAAGGTCAAGCCTTAGAGGTCGATCTACTTGTCCGCAAGCAGATTTTCCTACAACACCACCTATTTCAACTGGCTTATTTTGGAAGTTTTCATGTTAGTACATCTTTATGTACTTCTAGGGCCATTTTGGGGCTCTAAACATTGTTTTCTTGGCTTACCATAGTCAAATTGTAAACAAATTCAAATTTTAACAACATAAAGTGTATTTCTCGAAAATACCTTTCTAACGAGCTATCACACGCCTAAAATAGAGATCATATGCAACAATTACAACCTCGAGAAGTTAATGTACTAACTTACCCCGACAGGGCCCACATGACTTTTGGCGCTTCATCTCCTAGGGTTAGTTTTTTGGATGTCTAGGGTTTGGCATTCTTGTTTATCATAAAAATGCCTTCGGAGTCTTATTGTAATCATCTTCTTGAGAATGAGTGTAGTAGTCACATCTCTTCTTAAAGATAAAGATGCCACCATTCTAGCGAGTCTTACACTCTCTATTTTTACACTCTTTGTACATTTCTTTCATTAATAGAAATCATGTATTGTTGTATCTCTCTGTTTCTGGAAATTTTTATGAGTATTTCATTGTAATATCTCTGCTTTCATTTCATTTCAAAAATAATCTGGATCAGTGGTATCAAAGCAGGTTGTTCTTGATCATTTTTCAGTGCATGTCCCCGACGAGGTCCGAGTATATAAAGTGGGGTCTCGAGCTTGTATCTCTTGAATATAATTGATCTTGCATGCCCAAGAAACCCTCTATGGTGACAGAAACTAAAAATGGCAGAGCAAAAGATTTTATTAACCTATTGCTTGAGCAAGCTCTCACGCAACAGAGGGACAAAATGATGGAGAATTTTTCCCACATCCTTCAACATCCGCTAATAGCAACACGTGCATCCTCATCAAGCAACCACTTCATAGGAATCTCTCCCTTCAAGGTACAAGTTAATTTTGATATTCCTATATTTGAAGGTCAGATAGTTGCGGATGCCTTAGAAAAATGGTTTAATATGCTAGAAGGTTATTTCTTTGTTCACAATTTTTTCGGCAAGGAAACGATCACCTTCACACTCCTCAAGGCTCTCGCATGTGTCAAAAATTGGTGGGAAACTTATTGGGAGAAAAGTTCCACAAAGGAATCTGGAATATATGGGGTCGAGCCCACTTGGGATTATTTTGTGGATGCGATCAAGGAACAATACTACCTTGTTGATAACTATCAAGACCAGTGCATGAGATGGACCACACTATGGCAAGGGAAGATCCAAACAGTGTCGCAGTTCACATATAATTTCCATACCTTGGGCACTAAGTTGGGTATCAAAGACTTCGAGCAACATTTGGTTCTGAAATACTGTGGGGCTCTGCATAGGTACATCCAAACCAAAATGGATTTCCTAAACATCTCATCATTGGGAGTTGCCTATCGATATGTTGTCAAAATCGAGTAGAAATTTAGGCACCAAAACAAATGGGAGTTCAGGTCTGCAAATACGCAACAACCAAATCATGGTAAAGACGACCCCAACCAACAGCCTCCAGAAAACTAGTCCAAGACACAGGACAAGAAGGGTAAGGGAAATACGAAGAATGACACTGGGAAGTGGTGCGACTTCCACAAAATCCCTTGGCACAACACCAATGAATGTCGCTCGAAACAGTCATTGGTGGCCGAGGTCAAAGACAAGGAACCGAAACCTGATTCGAAATCTGATCCAAAAAATATTCAAAATAAACAGATCATCGACGCAGACCCCACGACTATGATTGTGACCGCAACAATTAAACTAGTAGATCCTAAATAGTGGGAGCGCCTCTTCCATTCACATATGTGGGCAAAGGGGACCCCATTGCATTTCATTGTTAATAACGATAGCCAGAAGAATCTCATCTCAACTAAGGTCATCAAACAGTTGGGGTTGTCGACAACACCACACCTAAAACCATACAACCTTGGGTGGATTTGCCAGGGACAAGATCTCTGTGTTAGCCCACAGTATCACATGTCCTATGGCATCCATCCCTTCAAGGATGAGGTTGTGTCTAATGTTTCCAATCTTGATTTCCATGATGTTGTTTTGGGCCAACCATATATGTGGAAATTTCATGTTGTTTATGAGTCTTGACCCCGTAGTGTCATTATTACTATGGGGGGTCAGCTCTATAGGATACCAAAGGTAGTTCCTACTATTGTTCCATGAAAACAATGTCGCAAGGTAGTCTGATCTATATTTACTACAAAATTCATCCTCCTCACAACATGTTCAAAGGATGTAGAGAAGGCCCCTACAACCTTTGCAGCCTCAACACCTTCTATCCAGCAAAAGCAGATTGCAGAAATTGTTTCTTCACCTACGATGGTGCCTACAAAATTCCCTGTCAAGCCCATAGACAACAGGTTGGTGGAACAGATTCAACCCGTCCAACAACAAGTTCATGACAACCTTCCACAAACCAAGTAGCACAATTACTGCAATAAGGAACGCAGCTCACCAAGATTCAGATTCACAAAATGTTTTCCCCTCTTCCCCGGGCACTCAACGTGGATACTGCTACTTCCTAAGGGGGTAGGATTGATCCAGGTGGATATCGGTGTCCAACCACCTATTCCAACTTCCAACTGGCTCATCTAGACAATTTTCAGTTCAACACATTTCTCTGTAATGGGGACATTTCTTTGTAATTCTGGGTTCTGCACTTACAGGGCTATCTTGAAGCCCTACACAACATCTAAGTGGATATTGGTGGCCACCCACCTATTCCAACTAGCTTATTTTGGAAGTTTTCATGTCAGTACATCTTTTTGTACTTTCAGGGTCATTTTGGGGCTCTAAATAATGTTTTCTTAGCTTGACATAGTGAAATTGTAAACTGAGTCAAATTTTGATGGTATAATGCGTATTTCTCGAAACGAGCTTTCCAACGGGCTATAATGTGCCTAAAACGAAGATTGCAAAAGTTACGATCCTGGGAAGTTAATGTACTAACTTAGCCCAACAGGGCCCACATGACTTTTGGCACTTCATCTCCTAGGGTTAGGTTTTTGGATGTCTAGGGTTTTGGCATTCATGTTTATCATAAAAATTCCTTTGGAGCCTCATTGTAATCATGTTCTTGTGAATGAGTGTAGTCGTCACATCTCTTCTCAGAGATAAAACTGCCACCATTCGAATGAGTCTTTCACTCTGTATTTTTACAGTCTCCGTACATTTCTTTCATTAATAAAAATCATGTATTCTTGTATCTCTCTGTTTTTGAAAAAACTTATGAGTATTTCATTGTAATATCTTTGCTTTCATTTCGTTCTGAAAATAATTTGGATCATTAACAACCCATATTGTGTGTTTAGGACTAATGTAGATTACACGGGTGGAGGGGGGGGAGGTATGTATAAGGGAATTTACTCATTTTTTGCTACATAATTTTATGGTTCCATTCCATTTTAATTTAACTCATTTGCTACTTCACAATCATACTATGTGTCTTTGTTTAAATTTATAGGCAATGCGAGTAAATTAAGGTAACTATAATCTCCTTGCATTGACAAAATTTGCCTCTAAATGAGTAGAGTTTGCAGATATGGATAAAACAAAACAAAATTTTCAAGCATGGTTAGGACCATACTAGTCTTCATCTATGATTGGGAGGGAAATTGAGCTCTTTGTACCATTAGAGGGTGCATACTTCTCACTTGTGTCATTCAATCCCCACATTGTCTTTAGAGAGTGATACATTTAGCCTTTCGGCTCCATAATATTTACAACATGCTCTATGCATGTCAAATTACCTAGATTCTTCTTCAGTCCCCAAGTACACTTCTCTACTTCAAATTTCACCTTTTCATCTTGTTATCGCACAAGTTGTAGGTTGGGAAAAGCTCAACCCAAACCACAAAATGACAACAACTAAGAGAACACCTACCCATTGTCACCTTAGATGGGTATTCCCGTCACTTTAGAGGTGAAGTGATCACGTCAAGAGGGGAATCTCGGGTGACCCTAGGGGAAATGAGATGGAAAATGATACTTAAGAATGGATGCCCCTATAGGTCAAGTTTCTAGATGGAAATAGGGTTGGAAACGAGTCTTGGTATTAGTTAATGGTTTCCAAGGAGTTCAAGCACCTGTGGTTGATGGTAGTACCTGCCCTAGACACAAGAAAATCCAACTATACGAGATATATGTTAGGTGGACAAGAAATTTAAGCATGCTTTCCCTATTTGAAGTAGTCAACATAGATATATATCAGCAAGAAACAATCAATAAAGCTACTAGATAAGATGCTAAAATTCACATAAAAAATGCAAGAGAGAAACTAGGAAAATACTAGCACAATTCAAGTTAAATAGAATGAGACTTTAGCATTGAAACAAGGTTGTAAGATAAAGGTATTGCAGAGATACTATTCAGCCTTGTGTCTGTAGAAAATAAATTGTTACAGAAGAAAAACCAACCATCAAAACTTGCAACAAATCCACCCAAAAAGTGTGCTAAGATTAATACATTGTAGGGACGGAATATTAACAACTTTTGAGGATTGAATTGTGAGTTATTCAAGAATTTAGTGTTTAGGATTTGCAACAGCCCTATTGGTTGTAACATTAAACTCATTACAACAACAAATTGATTGGCTAAAAGAGGACGCCCTTAGGGCACAAAAATGCTTATAACATGTAAAAGAAATTCCAACTTGAACAATTCCAATATCTTGTAATTCTACATATCCCAATGCAATGATTTATTTCTCCAATGCAAAAGATTATTGCCTTTAACTATTGGGTTATGGAATATTTAAAATAGAAAGAGTTAGTTGTTCTACCTCCTTGTGGGTGTAAGCCCTTTTACTCCTCAAGTTAAGAAAAACTAACTAAGGAAAACACTAGGAGGGTGTAAACCCTTTTACTCCTCCTAGTATTCCTTTGTGCAACAACTTATTTCAGGACAAAATGATGGCTTTTGTGGGGTTGTATTCATTTATACTCCCTAAGAAGCTTATAAAAGTAGACTTGTAACCAAGAAAATAAGCAATGAGATGGATTCATTGCCTGGTGCAAGCATTAACAAGACAAACTCCTTATTTAACCAAGAAATATCCACCATAAAGCAAGAAAAGTACTCCAAGAGAGATAGTGCATCACTTATCCTCCAATAGCATACGAAAAATCATCACAAGAGAGTATAACCAAGAGAGATGAAGAGAATTTCCCAAGTAGGTATCAAATTTCAGCAAAGTATCCTCTCACAAGAGAGACAATTATGATAAAATGAGATACAAATGATCTATATGTATACAAAATGTTCTAAAACATGTTTGTCCACAATACTTAGTGTAAAACACAATATAAGGGGTCAACAACCCTTATCTTTCCCCTTTACAAAAGTAACATTATTTAATTCATACTTTGCACATAAAAGAAGCCCTAAAAACATCATGTCACCCTCCTTTTGGGTAACTTTTGGCAGTTTAGGTCAAGTCGTTGAGTTGGATATGGGTGAGCTAGGCCTCCAAAGGCCAAGTGTCTTCAACCCAAGCCTCTCCTCCATGATACATGGGTTCCTTCCTTCTAAAAGTCCCAAATTTCGTCAATCACCACCAAACCCTAGCCCTAGGGTGATATCAAGCCCTCAAAGGTGACGTTTTGGCCTTCTTAGGCAAGTCATCTGGGTGGTGGGGGATAGGTGAGGTCCTCCATGGTGTCTTCTAGGCCTCGAAAGGCACATATTCATTAGCCAGCATGTGGGCCCATGGAATCCAACATTTGGGCTTCAAACCCCATGGAAGCCCAATCTAGGCTCGTTCTTCCAAAATTGTCCACCAACTAGGTCTTGCAAAGACAAATGGATACGCCCTCCAAGGATCTCAAGTCAAATGCATCATGATGAGTAAATCAAATCAATAAAATATCTATCTAAGCAAGTACATCCAAACCACCTCATCAAAATAAACCAATGCTCAAAGACCCTATGCAATTTTCCAAGTTTAGTATGGGAGGGTTGACAAGACGACCTATTAGGTGAATCATACCTCAATTTTAGGGGTGTTTCCGGAGGGAACCCCCTTCTAAGTCATGTGGATGAAGTTTCATGGATGAGGGGAACACTTTTGGGTATGGGTTTCATGACATACAAGGGGTTGTAGTGTCTCATTTATGGGCGCCTTTGTAGAGAGTGTGCAACACCTTCGTTTTTAATGCAACCTTTTTCCAAGCCCATGTATTGTCTTTTATTCTTTTAGGATGCTTCCAGGTTGAATCCAAGGTGGGGATTCTACCTATGAATGAAAATTTGTGTCCACCTTGACTCTACCCTAGTCACATCATGCTTCCCCAAGTTGAAAACATGTGTGGGGTTTCTACCTAAGCAATAAAAACAGTGCCCACACATGCTCCACAGTGGTTGGAATTCCGTTATTATTTATTCTTTTACGGGTCCCATCAGTTTCTTATGAGAGACATTTCATTGTCCTCAAGATCCCTGGGTGAGAATCTAGAAGGTTAATGATGGGATTTTATCTTTTTCCAGCCACAAGCCTCTGGGCCTTCTTCCCCTTCTTCCCATGAAATGAGGGACAACCCCTTCTGGGGTCAGTACACCCGAAAATCCCAAAAGGTAATGAGATGAGGGGATGAAGTGTGGAAAGTGACAAGTATGGTCGGGAATGGAACGATGCCTCGTCAAGAGAACCTCCCAGTAGCAATCATATCCCTAAGGGTGACCCACTTACTAGGGTACAATGTCAACCACCAAAGTGAAATAGGGCAGAGAGCATAATGTCCAAGCAAACGTTATATAATCAAAAGTAGTAATAGATGCAACAAATTCAAATGCCACAAATATTGAAATGAAACTCACCCCATAATACCTGGCTTGTACCTCATGTAGCAAGACCCAATGTCTTATGAAGGCCATCTGATGTGGTGGTTACCATCGTGATGATCATGGAGTTGTGGTGGTGAGGTGGGTCTATGTCTGAGGTGGGTCTATGTCTATGCAAGTGGACATTGCTGGTCAAGTTGTCTCTTAGTACTCCATGTCTGCAACTTGAGGGCCTTGAGACATCATCTCTTTAGTTATCCCTAGAAGTTTGGGATAACACATATTTCATGAAGGAGCCAAAAGCATCATGGATTCTCTCCATCACTCTATGATAGAGTGCATTATTAATGGAGGAATGCATGTTTTATAGGGACTTACCCTAGTAATGAAATATAGCAACAAGAAGAAAAAATTTGGCCTCCATAAAAGGTTGGGAAAGAGTGCATCCAATTATAGTACATTGAGGGTTTGTAAAGGGTTGGACTTCAACATCACTCCAAGACTCGCTTCAGACCTTATCCTATATACATCATTGTCCCATTCGTCAATTAACTTCAGTTGGGCCTCAATGTGCATACTGTAGTGATCAACTACCTTTTTCCATTCCTCCCATCCTCCCAAATGCACCTTTACATTTTTCTAAAAAAATCTTTAGGCAAAAAACCAAGAGGTATTAACTTTAATTGTGTTTTGTTTCATCAATGGTTTGCAGTTGCCTATCAATCCATAGGATCTAGGATCAGTTTCATCTATGCTTGAAAGTATCTATCACAATCCTGAAAGTAGATATGCAAACCAATCTTACTACAAAATATGTTGTAGTTTTGGGATTCCAAGGAAATTTATGACATTGAAACTATGTATAGTTTAGTTGGAGCTACAATAGTAAAAAGAGTCCTCTCTCTTTATCTCCTTTGTCACCTTGAGGCTCATGCCTATGTTGGGATATATGCTTGCAAGGATCTATCAGAATCCTCAAAATAGATACACAAATTGATCTCGCCTGCAAAATATGTTGCAGTTTTGGGCTTCCGGGGAAGTTTATGACATGGAAACTATGTATAGTTTATCCAGAGCTAGACCAGTAAAAGGAATACTCTATGCAACAATCCATCTATTGGTCCAATAGGTAGCTCTTTTAACTCTATCCATTTCTTGTTTTTTATTGTTTTCCATTGATATATGATATGAGACTAAACTTGCCACTGGTTCAGGAATTCCACAATCATTTTCTCAATAACCTCCTCATAGGCAGTTAGATTCACAAAGAAACTCCTAGCCATGAAGAAAAGCAAGAAAAACAAGATAAACCTATACTATTGTTACAACCACAAATATTTGGTGTAGAGTACACAACTCAGTCTAGTTCAATGACATACCAACTCTTTGCGGCCAATGCAGTATCCCTATATTCAGTATTCATCATTTTTTCAATATTTTCATGTATCAATATCTACTCCAACCCATCTAGCTGCTCAGTAGACACAACCATCCACATCTATCCCCTGTTAGAGGTGGATATCAACACTCATGTCCATTATTTCTTCTGGGGATTCTACCAGGAATGTTTTTGCAAATGCAAATAGGAAGCAGGTGTCATACACCCCTTTTATCCTCTACATTTTTTATAGTGATTCCTCTGCTTTAATTAACCCTTGAAAGATTTATAAAGTTTTTTAAGTTAATCGTTAAGAGAGCTAGAGAAGAGGATGATGGAAGGGAGCCAGCCAAGTTGTACATGTGGTTGTATTCCACCTCCCTTTGCCTAATAGACATGTTGTAATGTAGATACTGGTACACTTCTAGATGGAAGCCAGAATCAACTATAGTACAGGAAGGATGGGGATTGAAGTTATTATTGATTGTATGGATTTTACATCCAAAGGTTGACTGTGACATGTTGACATGAAGAGAGAGCGTGCTTGTTTAGGATTTGACTAGGGTTCACCCCCCTGCATGTCAAGCATGGTCATTCAACTAGCAGACTAAATGCCAACAAGATATACTTCACATAATTTTGAGGGAATGGATACACTCATTGTGATAGTTATTTCACTTAACACCAAGTCATGCAGACCCTGGAGGCCATATCAACGCCACTTCCACAGTGTAATTTGATACTTGATTTGTGGCATACAAATATGATAAGAGAAGGACTCATGCCCTTCATGGGCATATGTGGATTTCAAACAAAGCACATTCGACTTGATCAATTTCCAACATTTCGTGGTCCTCATTCCATGACACAAAAACTATTTGAGAAGGATTTGAGGATATGTTTCCTCTGGTGATGCATTCTTCACTTGTTTATTCGACAAAGGAGGAGATGTAAGGTTAAATTCTTTTCCTTCCCTAAGGGTTTTCCAAACAGAAGGGAATCTCAGGTCTTGAAAGGTGATGGTTGTGGATTCAGACATGGATTTTGGAATGAGGGTTAAAGTTTGTTTTTCCCCTATTTTTAATTCTCAATTAGCTTTTGGGTTTTGTGAGGAAAAACAAAATTCATTGCATATGCAAGGTTTCTATCTACCAACAAATTCATTGCAGATGTTGAATTCTCTCTAATATTGTTTCTTGGTATCCCTCCTTTCCCTTCCCTTAAAAAAGGAGGTCATGATCCCCCATCTCTCCATCCCTCTGTAAGATTCCAGCTTGAGTTTTCTAAAAAATAATCTATATTTTCAACTGAGACTTTCAGCAAACACTTCAGGAGAAAACTATCAAGCAAAAGTTTTGGTACCTCTATAAAATTCCTCTAGCTGATATTTGTATTTTCCTCAAGGTTGAAGTGTTATACTTTATTTGGTGGTTCATGTATTAACACAACAATTTATAAGTAATGTCATATCATGATATATATCAGTTATTTAATAGCTTTGGTACATAAGGAACAATGACACTGCCCAGAACAATTGTTGCCTTTATTTATTGAATAAAAAAAATACATAAGAAATTTCAAATAACCACACAAAGTAAGACATTAAAGAACCTGATGTATATCTCTTGAAATTGGCCTTCTTGGATGCTGAGTTTATGTGTAGGGAACAAGAAATAAACAAAAACAATATTCCTTGAATCTACATGCCTGTAAACGCCTTTCTGGTACAACAACAAGAGATATAGGTAAGTCTGATTGTTCTGGAGCAAGCCAGTTGATCCCATTTGCTGATAGATTCATCCACATAACTAGAACGACTTCTCATAGTCCAAACAACCCCCCAACAATGAGCAATTAACTAAGGAATGAGGTCGACCCCTCCAAGCTTCAATCTAATGTCAAGAGTTGATTTCCCATGCAAAAATATTAGTCCACAATTAATAAAACAAGCCATAAATTATCAGCTCGACCTCCCAGGTGAGTAAGTGGCTTAATCAAGGGTAAAATGTGCCCATGAATTAGAATATAGTGCCCAGGAACTAAGAAATCAGCCAAAAGAGGATCTTGGCCCAAAAGATAATGAAGAACTCGATTTCCAAGCAATAACTCGGTTTCTCTGCCACAAATCTCCCAAAACCTTTTGTCATTGCGAGTAGATTGATAATCTTCTTTGGAAACGAAGCACAATGTCAAAATCTGAGTGATTTTGATCCCAAGACAAACTAGGTTGTATCGTCGCAACACTGAAACCAACAAATGCACAAGGGTTTCCAAAAACCCAATACTCTTTCCTCAAGATCTCTCAAAAATCTAATTTCCAAGTGAGTGAATGCAAGAATGATGATAGACACCTCCTATCCCCTTTTTTTATACCTCTAACTTGAGATTTTCTTTCCTTATATTATGAATGTGGGATAATGTTCCCTTGATTATTTTCAACCCTAGCCCATAGGAACTCAATTAGGCTAGCGAAATTTTTGTCTAAGAGAAATTAGGCAGATGGTGACATTACATTCCTCCCCACCCAAGATTGCTTTCCATCAAGAAATTTCAATCTTGGATGCTGAAGTACATGTTCTCCTTCCCATGTATCCTCCTTGATAGGAAAATCCTTCAATTTGACAAGGTACTCCCTGACAGTTTGGTTCCTTAGCTTTCTCTCCCTAATCTCCAAAATCTCCTCAGGAACTAAAATCAACTACCCCTCTTCATCCAGTGGTGGTAACTCAATAGAGGTAGCGATATGTTGTCCCAATTCCTTATTGAGACATGAAACATGGAATACATTATGTATTCTGCATCCCTCTAGAAGCTCTAGCTCATATGCCACCTCTCCTATGTGCCTCGAAATGCTACAGGGTTAGTAGAACCTGGGTTTCAATTTTTCTACCCCCTTCATCTTAAGTGATGACTACCTATAGGGTTGCAAACGTAGGTACACCAAGTCCCCGACGTCAAAGCTATGTTCCACCCGATGCCTGTCTGCATAGACCTTCTGTTCATTCTGAGCCATCTGTAAAATTTTCTTAAGGGTCTGTAGAATATCCCGACTCTCCTGAATCCAATCTTTAGGTTTAGGTGCTTTGTTGTCTCCAAACACCTGATTCACAAATGTAGGCGCATCATATCCATACAAAGCTCGAAAGGGTGTCATACCAATTGACATGTGATAGTTTGTATTGTAGCAGTTCTTGCCCAAGTGTAGCCACTTTATCCAGGTTTTTTGTTGGCATAACACATAATTCCTCAGATACCCTTCAAGCCATTTATTCACAATCTCGGTCTGCCCATCCGTTTGAGGATGGTAGCTCATGCTAGGTGTCATTTTTGTCCCAACTAACCTGAAAAGCTCCTGCCAAAATCCTCCCATGAACCTGCTATCTCTGTCACTGACAATAGTTTTTGGTAACCCTTGCAATCAGAATAGCTCTCTAAAGAGATACTCTGCTACTTGTGTTGCGGAATATTTGGATGGTATGGAAAAAATGTGCAAACTTTGTGAGCCTATCGACCACCACATAAATACAATCTTTTCCTTGCACCTGGGGTAACCCTGTGATGGAGTCCATAGAGATGTTTTCCCATTTTTGTTCTGGGATGGGAAGTGGTTGAAGTAATCTGGTCGGTTTAGTATGCTCCACTTTATTATATTGGAAAACTTTGCATTCCCTCACGAATCTCAACACATCCGTCTTGAGGCCTTTCTAGGTAAATCTTTCCCTGATTTGCCTGTAGGTTTTCAAGTACCCAGGGTGTCCCGCCAAAGGTGAATTATGTGCTTCCTACATGATTTTTTTCTTCAACTGAGATTCTGGTACTAAATAGATCTTGTCTTTGTAATAAATGATGTCATCCGTAACTCAGTATCGATCATCTTGGAACCGACCGTCTAGGATCTCTCAAACAAATCTATCCTTGGAGTATTCTACCAACAGGAGATATTTCCAATCAATTGAAATATCCATGAGGGAGAGAGTGGATGGTACACTAGAAAGGGCATCGAACACCACATTGTTCTTTCCCTTCACATATTCAATCTCGAAATCATATGCTTGAATTTTACCGATCCACTTTTTCTGCCTCTCACTCAATTCTTTCTTCTCCATGAGGCACCTCAGGTTGTTATGATTTTTCTTGACTTTGAAGTTGTTCACCACCAATTATTGTCTGAATCTGGCCAATGCATGCATAATGGAAAACATCTCCTTGTCATGTATTGAATAATGTCACTCATACTCCCTAAGTTTGTGGCTCTCAAAAGCAATAGGATGATTATTTTGCATCAACACAACTCTTATCCCTATCCTTGAATCATCTCACTCAAGCACAAATGGTTGAGTGAAGTCTAGTTAGGCTAGCACAGGGCATGAACCCATTACCTATTTCATTTTCTCAAATGTCATCTATGCCTCATCTATCCAACTGAAAGATCCTTTCTTAGTGAGATTTGTAAGAGGTGTCATCAACTGTGAGAACCCCCTAACGAATTTCCTGTAATAAGTGAAGAGCCCTAGGAATATTTTCAGTTCTATCAAATTTTGGGGGGTAGGCCACTCTATAATTGCCCCGATTTTCTCTTGGTGGACCTAGACATCGTTTTCCCCGATCACATGCCCCACGTAAAGCATCTCAGTCATGCCAAAATCACATTTGGACTCCTTTGTGTAGATCTTCTACTCCTCCAAAATCCCCAATACCTCATCCAAATGTCTGAGATGATCCTCCCAAGTCCTAATATAAATGAGAATATCATCAAAGAATACCAACCAAAAATTCCTCAACTGCTTATTCGACACATGGTTTATGCAGGACTGGAATGTAGCAGGGGCATTCATTAGCCCAAACGACGTAACCAAGAACTCATAATCCCCATAATGTCATCGAAAGGAAGTCTTCTGAATGTCCTTCTCTCGAACTTGAATCTGGTGGTATCCTGAACGAAGATCAATCTTCGGGAAATATTTTTCTCCCCTCAACTCATCCATCAGTTCATCGATCCTCAGAATTGGGTACATGTTCTTTATGGTTTTCTTTTTAATTGCTTGGTAGTCAATGCACATCCTCATGGAACCATCCTTTTTCTTAACCAATACCATTGAAGAGGCAAAAGGGCTAGAACTAGGCCGAAAGTGACCCATCTTTAACAAATCCTTGATGGTTTTTTCTATCTCATCTTTGTACATATTGGGGTGGCGGTAAGTATTGGTTATGACAGCTTGAACCCCTTCTTCTAATTCTATAATATGTTCAAATCCTCTATCTGGGGGTACTCCTGAAGGAATCTCAACAAAAACCATATGATGTTTGTGAAGCAATACCTAAATATCATCCAGATATTGTTGAGGTCGATCTAGTGGCTCCCTGTTAGAAATGTAGCACTCAACTGCCCACTCTATGTCTCCATGTCGCTTCACTGCCTCTATACTATGAGTTGACACGATCTTGGGAAGATATTGGTGCATAGCCCGTAAAACAACCTTTTTCCCATCTAGTCCCATGAACTCCATTTCCATAGTCCTTCGATCAGTAGTGTATTTCCCAAAGGAGTATAACCACTGAACTCCAAGCACCGCATTAGTGTCTAGCACATCCACCACAAAGAAATCACCTGTCAATGTATAATTCCCCATGGTTATTTTCAACTTGGGGATCCATCTAGTGCACTCCATTTTATAGCCTCCGGGTTTGATCACGGTGAATCCCTCAAACTCCTTCGTTGGAATCTCTCACTTGCCCACCAAAGTTGCATCTATAAAGTTGTGGGATGCCCCACTATCAATCAACATTGTAACCTTGTGCCCTGCAAGACTCCTCAGACTCTGAAAGTGTGGTACCTGGGAAGTCCCGACATGGATGCCCTATCAGGGCCCTTAGCCCTAGCCTATGATGTCTCCTCACCTGATGTTTGGTGTCCCTATTCTTGTTCATGTTGCTCTTCCTCGTCATCACTATCACTGTCTGAATAGACCTTAATATAATGAGCCTTATCGATCTTGTCTTTATCGACACACTTGTGCCCTGGTACCCACGACTCCTGACAACTAAAGCACAATTTCTTCCTCCTTAGCTCCTTTCTTGTTTCTTCATCCATCTTGGGCTTCCCATCCCAATCCATCTGAAATGGTTTGGTTTCCTTGATTTTCTGTGGGAAGATGGGTTTCGGAGGAAGCCTACTCTTAGGAACAATATCCAGCATGTCCCTAGATGACTGACTGTATCCTACAAAGTGGTGGGTTTGTAGGCCTTCACCCATCCATGTAATGGATATGATATCCCCTCAACAAACAACATCACCAAGCGTGCCTAATATATGTCTGTCATCATCACTGCTAATCTCTGGAACTCAGAGATAAAATCCTATGGGCTACATGTCTACTTGAGCTGAGCCAACTCTCGAAAATGGATCTCTGGGTCTTTCTTGTCAAACCTCTCAATGATCCTCTATGTGATATCGAGGTATGAAGTGATACCTAAATGACCCAATGTTACTAACCCATGGTACCACCACTCATGGGCTTCTCCATCCAAATGTAGGGTGGCAAGCTTAATAGCATCAGCTTCAGCCATTTTCTTGAGTTGGAAATAGGTGTCCAACTTCTGCACCCATGCTCTAACAGTGCAACTTCTTGCTTTTTAAGTGGAAAAAATCATGAAAGGACATGGCATCCTGAAAATCATCTCCCAATCTCTGGTACTCCTCCAAATAAGCTCCAAAGGGTATATCCTGGTCAATCTTCTCCATTCGCCCTGATGCATCATTATCAAGGAATTGAGTCATGGTAGGCCTAGGTGTCCTGGTGTACAAATGGGGGTGTCTCTGCATGGTGGTGTGAGAATGGCTTCCTTCCTGATTATTATAATTCCTTTTTTATTATTATAATTCCTTTCACCGTTATGATTTTGCTTGTCTTGACTCCCCATGGTGTTAACTGCCATCTACCCCATCAAATCCATCATTGATTTCTAGCCCCCAGCCAAATCATTCAATGCGCTAAGAAGACTGTTGAAAGCATGTTCATCTTTTTCACTCATGATGTCTTCACCCTTATCTACCTTATTTACCTCGGGTTGCGCTTCTAATTCTTGAACTGGTTCTTCCCTGTCTAATGGAGATTCTTGACTCTAGTATATCTTCCTTTTATGTGTGATGTTCTACCTATCCTCCCTATTCATTTAGTGCCCAATTCTTTTAACTTTCAGATCCCCACGACTGAGTGAGTAACATGCTTTGATACCACTGTAAGATTCCAGCTTGAGTTTTCTCAAAAAGTTTCTATATTTTCAACTGAGACTTTCGTCAAACACTTTAGGAGCAAACTACCAAGCAATAGTTATGGTACCTTTGTAAAATTCCTCTGGCTAATATTTGTATTTTCCTTAAGGTTAAAGTGTTTTACTTTATTTGGTGGTTCAGGTATTAACACAACAATTTATAGGTAATGTCATATCATGATATATATCAATTATTTAATACCTTGGATACATAAGGGACAATGACATTGCCCAGAACAATTGCTTTTTATTTATTCAATTACATAAATACATAAGAAATTTTAAATAACCACACACAATAAGATATTAAAGAACATGATGTATATCTCCTGAAATCGACCTTCTTGGATGTTGAGTTTACATGTAGGGAACAAGAAATAAACAACAACAATATTCCTTGAATCTACAGGCCTATAAACACCTTTCTAGTACAACAACAAGAGATATAGGTAAGTCTGGTTGTTCTGGAGCAAGACACTCGATCCTAGGTGCTAATAAATTTTTCCACAGAGCTAGCATGACTTCCCATAGTCCAAACAACCCCCCAACAATGAGAAATTAACCCAGGAATGAGGTCAACCCCTCCACAGAGCTAGCATGACTTCCCATAGTCCAAACAACCCCCCAACAATGAGAAATTAACCCAGGAATGAGGTCAACCCCTCCAAGCTTCAATCTGATGTCAAGGAATGAGGTTAATCCCTCCACAATTAATAAAACAAGCCAGAAATGATTAGCTCGACCTCCCAGATGAGTAAGTGGCTCAGTCAAGGGTAAAATGTGCCCAGGAATTAGAATATAGTGCCCAACAACTAAGAACTCAGCCAAAAGAGGAGGTCATCCCAAAATATGATGAAGAACTCAACTTCCAAGCAATAACTCGATTTATTTGCCACAAATCTCCCAAAGCCTTCCGCCACTACGAGTAGATTGATAATCTTCTTTGGAAATGAAGCACAATGTCGAAATATGAGTGATTTCGATCCCAAAACCAGCTAGGGTGTATCGTTGCAACACCAAAACCAATGAATGCACAAGGGTTTCCAAAAACCCAAGAATCTTTCCTCAAGAGCTCTCAAAAATCTAATTTCCAAGTGCGTGAATGCAAGAATGATGATAGACTCCTCCTATCCCCCTTTTTTTATACTTCTAACTTGAGATTTTCTTTCCTTCTCTTATGAATGTGGGATAATGTTCCCTTGATGATTTTCTGCCCTAGCCCATGGGAACTCAATTAGGCTAGCGAAATTCTCTCTTAGAGAAATTAGGCAGATGGGTACATTATGCCCTCTCTCCCCTCTGGATCAAGCTGACTGATCTTTTGAAGGTCAAAGCTTCAATCTCTCGAGAGGTGGATTGTTATTATTTGGAATGGAGTGTGGAAGTTATTCATTAGAGGAGGGTTACCAATATCTCTCTTCCATGAAGGTCCCTAATATTTCTCTAAATGCGTGTTGGTCAAAACTATGGATCCCCTCTTCTATTCCAAATTTTGAATTCTTTTGGACCTTGGCCCATTAAAATATCATAACTACTGATACTCGAGCAAAATATTCAAGGGACAAACAACAAATATGGAACTGACAAAAAATAAAAGCATTATCTTGATTAGAGAGACCATCTTTAGAAATTTCTCTGGAAATTTCTAGACTCTAGATCTAATTGACAAGGAAATTATGTGGATGGAATCATTCAGAATATGGATATAATATCAAACAAGTGGACATGCACCTCCTCCTCTCGTTCTTGTTTCCCCTAGCATCAACGTCTATATATCTGAGCAATAAATAGCCTTAGAAAAACCTAGCAACATAGATCGACTAAAACTGAACAGTCTTTAACTAGATAGCAAGGAGATAAAAGTGAGAAACAAATGCATCATGAGAGTGAAGCCATTGCTTTATCTCCATTCTCATTATCTTATTCAAGTGTACTTGCTATGGATTCTTCCATCCCACCACCCCACATGATAATGTGATTTCTAGCCCTTAATATTGGCAGAGGAGGAGCAACCTTTTTCTCGATCCTTCTCTCAAGGTTAACATAAAACTGTCATATCACGAGGGTGCATGGTCCTTCCCCTTGCTCGACCATGTTGGATTGAGGTCAAGTGACCACATTTATTTGCCCTCTTGTACCCATGACACGTGTAATTGCTTTCAGTTGCCACTTGTGAAGCCTCCCTTCTTTATACTATTCTCAACATCTTGTTACCCTTTTCATTATCATTTGATACATTTGAGCAATTAGTTTCGTAATAATTGTGAATCAATTTTAGCAAAATTGTAAAAGAAAAACATCCAAGTTGATTTTTTTGGGAGTTCCATATCCCAAAGTTTGGTTTCTTGTTGCTTATAAACAATTTTCATTACATCTCTCTCTCTCTCTATGATATAAAACATGCAATCTTAGGGGTATCCCTACATCACAATTTTCATTAGAATAGATATCCTTTCCCAGATCTGAGGGGTATTTATTTACCAAATTAGTTTGGGACTAACACCCAACCTCCTCCTAAAATTCATGTCATTTGAGCATGGCAGAACATAGAAAGAATGAAATCTAGTACTCCCCATCAACCTCACAAATAAACCAATGTCTCATTGACACGTATTATATTTTTATACTAAGAAATAAGTATCGCCATTGTAACTTATCCTATATAAACAACACTACGTTTTCAAGAAATATATAATATTGTGGTGGAAATATTCATATGTTGCAGAAGCAAAACAAAGTAAAGGAAAATCAGATTGCCCTTCCCCAATGAACTATAGGATGAACCTTCCCACTAAATGTTGGCTCTATCCATGATATATTATCTAGAAGGGATACTTCACATAAGAAATTGTTGCAACTGTGTTAATTTAATTGGTGGAATTTATGGGTGTTTGCCAATGATGTTTTCTTTGTAATAATCTATGATGATTAGCGCAATGTGCATTAATTAGTGGAATACCTCTTTATCTTTCCTTTAGATTAACATGTGGGGGTATGTATCTTTTTATTTTTTTTTAGCTTTGCTTCAAATTAATACTTGGGAGTTTGTATTTCATTCTATTGTATTGATGATAAAGCCCAATTTTGGTATTAACTTTAACTGTGTTATGTTTCATCAATGGTGTGAAGCTACCTATCAATCCATAGGAACTAGACAATGAGGCTCTTTCTTTATCTCCTTTGTCACCTTGAGGCTCATGTCTTTGTTGGGATCTATGCTTGCAAGTATCTATCACAATCCTGAAAGTTGATATACAAACCAATCTCGTCTGCAAAATATGTTGCAGTTTTGGGCTTCCATGGAAATTTATGACATTGAAACTATATATAGTTTAGCTGGATTTAGACTAGTAAAAATAAGCCTCTTCCTTTATCTCCTTTCTCACCTTGAGGCTTATGCCTGTGTTGGGATCTATGCTTGTAAGGATCTATCACAATCCTCAAAATAGATATGCAAACCAATCTCGCCTGCAAAATAAGTTGTGGGTGTAAATATTTTTTTCCTGGAAATATTTCCTAAGTTTTACTACTAGCAGAAACTTGAGTGTCTAATGAAACTGAAATGTTTCTCATTTTGTTTTTCTTTCAAAGCCAAATGTCCAACCTTTTTCTCATATTGATTAGGGTTCTATTTATGAAGTTTTAATGTAAACATATTCAATAAGTTCAATAAAGTTTTAGTGTAAACATGTTCAATTAATAATGTTCACTAGGAGACTTGTGTTTCATCAATGAATATAAAAAATGTTTGACATTTAATGGATGACTACACTTATCAAGTTTGATCACTTACAGATTGGTGTTTCATCACTAAATGTGAAAAATGTTTGGCATTATTTTAGACATATTGTGTTTTGAGTTTAGTTGAGTAAAAAACTATGCTTATTCATGAAATATATATCATAAATGTATTCATAAATATACACATTGTGCTTTAAGTTATAGATGAATACAAAACAAAGCTTATTCGTAAATTATATATCATAAATATATAATAAAATGTGTTGGAATATAGTTAAAGGTTATATCATATTAAAAAATCTATCATAAATATATAATAAAATGGGTTGGAAAATAGTTAAAGGTTATATTATATTAAAAATGGCTCAATATATAAAACGATGATACTATATTAAATGGAACATGGTAAATATAGTATAAAAAAGCTATAATATCAAGTAACATGGGAAGGCTACAATATTACCTAAGAATATAGGTTTTTCTTAGCTTTTTAAAGAATCTAGGTTTTTCTTAGATTTTTAAGTGATTGGGTGAAACTCCCGGATGGGATGTTATTGCGCTCCACTTGGCAGGATGAAGGAGCAGGAGGAGGCCAGCACAGCACGGGGCCATGTGGGCGGCTCGTGCCCGCTGCAGCCAACACTCCCCGGCTTTAAATTGCATTCATTCCTGATGGGAGGGGGCATTAATCCACCACCCTCGACCCCAGCTATGTATTACAATATGCAGACCTCTCTCGGCATTCTTGCCTGGTTGTGTGGCGTCGACTCTGGTTCGGCGACTTTTATGGTCCTGCGAGTGTTTTCTCTGATTCACCTTGGCTCTGCAGACCCTCGGCAGTCGTCGAGCTTGGCCATGCCGCGACAGCGTATGCGTCCTCGTCGGGGCGCTCCTTGGCACCCACGACGCCCATGAACTTCCTCCTCACCCTCCGACTCTTCTACCCCGGGTCCTGACTGTCTCGCTGTAGTCGACACTTCCTGGACTATAGCATGGCGTCCACCCCCTGAGGCGCATGCCTCCTCTCGGACTCGTCGCTTGCGTCCCAATCCAAAAACGACCTCCTCTTCTCAGCTGCATGGACATGCAACCATTCTACAGGACCTGGTTTTTGAGCTTAGGGAGGGGGTCAGTGACCTCCAGTTCTGGTTTCAACAGATGGAGGACAAGCTCTCCACCCTTATCCAGCTTATAGCTGACCCTCCTCCTGCAGCTCCTGCGAACCTCAGTGAGGCCCATGAGAGCTCCAGTGAACCTGCAAGCACCCATCACTCTGATTCCACTGGAAAAAGCTCGCAAGATGAAGGGACAGCAGCGTCTCCAGAAACTGAAATTGCTCGTGCGCAGAAGATAACTGGGGCATGCTCTGAGGCAGGGGATGACGAAGCAGTTCCAGCAGTGGCAGCCGAGGACAAGGAGGCCAGCATCCAGGAGCATGAAGACCAGCGCCACAATGCCATGGATATGAAGTGGACCGCCGGCGGGACGTCTATCATTGAGGAACCATGTCCTGGCCCCTTGCCCGAGTATGTTTCTGAATATACAATGCTTGTTCCTTATTTTAGCTCTAGTGGCTCTCAGGGCAGATAAATAGGTCCAATTTTTTTCTCTAAAGTACTGTTAGAAATTTTGCTACTCTAGTTATACGGTTGGCTGAGTTGGTTTCTCTTCACAGAGAAGCTCAGTAATTACAACCGCTTCACTCAGACATTGTACTCTGGACTCTGGTTCTCAGAAGGTTTTTTATATAATACAAATACATACTTACTTACAAACAAAAAAAAAGTGATTGGGTGAAACATTTCATTAAAAAGTAAATTATAATAATTTGATAGGAGTAATTATTAATAATTTCAAAAAATAATTTCATCTTATCCAAATTTGATAGGAGTAATTATTAATAATTTCAAAAAATAATTTCATCTTATCTAAATTTAATACGAGTAATTATTAATAATTTAAAAAAATATATACTTTAAAGAAATGTTTAGAATGTAAATGGAAATGAAGTTTCTAAGAGTAGGAGGTAGCATTCAATTTCAATTTGTTAGTTTGAAAAATAATACAAGTAATGACTTTACAATGAAGTATAGATTACCTTGGATGGGTCACACATGGGCCACACGCGTCGTCGGACGGGGTGATTACGAGAGCAATTAAAGTCCCTCACCGACACTCTCCTCCATGTCCAGTTGCGATGGTTAGTCTGCATGAGCGCCAAGGTTTAGTGAATTGGGACTTAATGGAGACCCATGCTCGGCTCCTCAGCTTCAGTACGATATCAGTTATGGCCATTACACCTGCACTAATGGCTACTAGAGCCATCAATGCCTCCATCCTCTTGGTCTTTTGACCCTACGAGAAGTTTTATTTTGAGCATTTGGGCCCAAAGAACAACATCATTTCACCAGTTTTGCTCCACGATTTAGCTTGCTCTACAGGTGTTTCAGTCTGCCTAGTACTCTGCTCAGCCATGCCATGAGAGAGATGCAAGCCTCGACGAGGGACAACCTACTATAGTCGGTTTGGCAAACACAACCACCCAAGACCTACTGTTTATGGATAAATCCGTAAGTGCGGACACAAACCGATCTCCCTAGATCCACCTGGATCTAGAACAAAACATGACAGAATAGGACGCTTTCCTTAAGTTTTAAATATTGAATTTACTAAGAGGCAAGAATAAGTAACATACCTTATAATCGCTTCCTATATTCT
>ML802003.1:9015-24739 GCA_009831015.1 Picea engelmannii
CTAACAAACTAACTTAATTAGGGTTGACGTCACAGTTGGTTATCTACTCTTGACGCAGCAAAAGTTGAATATAAGCAATTGAATGATGATTTGAAGCATTTATTGAGCAAACTGTTGATTGGATACATTGTTAGCTTGATCATCTTGATAGATATTGATGAATTGATGCTCTTTCATAGCTAATTGACAAAACGTTGATTTCATTTGTATCTATTGCTTTACATTGCTTATTAAATGATAGCATATAGTTATTGAAGTACTAACCCTATGAGTTATAGCCTGCATATATATATATATATATATTGTATTGTTGTTGTCTTGTTTCGTGCAGGTGTTTTCAATTGGGCATACACTTCATTATTGGTTGTTTAGCCGGACTATCTGACCTAGGTGGCAACCTATGAGGAGGAAACCTTAACCTTGCTTTATACCTTAGCCTCTTCAAAACCCCAGGTTGTCGGGGACGTCTCCCCTGGGCTAACCTCGCTAAACAGAAAGAACCTCCCCATTAAGGTGACATTGGGTGGGGAAGGTTCCTGTTAGGCCAGTTTGATCTCAATCCTTTAGCCTTTGACCTAAACTACAAATTGTGCGATAACAGCGGTCATTCTGCAATTTTCCTTGTGTCTGCATGAATTGCAGTGGCTTATGATCAGTGTGGATGATTGTCTCCTTCCCAAGAATGTAATGTCTCCACTGGCAGCAAACTTGCACAATGGAGTACATTTATTTGTCGTAAGTAGGGTACTTACGAACAGCATCTAATAGTGTCTCACTATGATAAGCCACGGGGTGGCCGTGCTGAGTGAGAACGCTGCCCACAGCATAGTCTGAAGCATATGTCTCAATCTCAAAGGGCTGTTGCAGGTCTGGTAGTGAAAGTACTGGGGTTGAGCACAAGCATTGTTTCAAATCATCGAACGCTTGTCGTTGGGACCGGACCACGCATATTTCGCCTTACCACCACCCCTGTTTATTTGGCTGAGGGCCCATGCAATATGGGAGAATCCCAACACGAACCTACGGTAGAAATTGGCAAGGCCCAAGAAGCTCCGAAGGTCAGTGAGTGTGGTTGGGGCTGGCCAGTCACGGATGACTTGGGTTGGATCCACATGTACACCGTGTTGATCAACGATGTAGCCCAGGTAATGAACTATGTCCATGCCGAAAAAGCATTTTTCCAAGTTGGCGTATAGCTTGTGTTGTCGCAAGGTGTGCAGAACCTGCTGAATATGCTGCAAGTGTTCGGCCCAAGTCTTGTTGTAAATGAGAATGTCATCCAGATACACCACTACAAAAGTATTAGTGAATGGTCACAGGATATCGTCCATCATCCTCATGAAAGCGGTTGGAGCATTTGTCAAACCAAAGGGCATGACCAACCATTCAAAAAGTCTTTCCTTTGACTTGAAGGCGATCTTCCATACATCTGTCTGTTCTATCGGAACCTGGTGGTAGCCAGACTTCATATCAATTTTTCTGAAGTATTTGGCCCTCGTGAGTTGATCAAGGAGGTCGTCGATTTGGGGAATCGTGTACCGGTTTCTAACTGTGATTTTATTCAGAGCGCGGTAATCAATGCAGTGTCGCCAGGTTCCATCTTTCTTATGTACCAGCACGATTGGGCTCCCGCAAGGTGATGAGATGGGACGGATGTGCTCCTTGTGGAGCAGTTCTTGGATCTGTCACTGGATCTCCTCATTCTCTAACAAAGAGCGACGATAGACTAGCCCATTGGGCAACGGTGAGTCAGGGGTCAGATCGATTGGGGTGCTTGACCTGGCAGTGCAGAGGTACCCCGATAGGTGAGGAGAAGATATCTAAGTATTCTTCCGCTTATTTATTTATGGATGTGGTTGTGATCTTTCGCTTATTCTTAGAGCGAATCACGAAGAAGACAAACTTCCCCATCTGAGAGATGACCTTCATGCATTGCTTAGCAGAGATCAAGGAAATAGCATTAGGTGGGACTGCCTCGGGTATCCTGTACAATTTTCTGTTCAAAGTAATGATAACACTATGAGGCCTAGACTCATATGCAGCATGATGTTTCCATAAATAAGGTTGGCCCAAAAGAACATCACAAACTTCGAGAGGAGCAACATCACACAATACCTCGTCTTTGAAGGGCATGATGTCCTACGATAGTCGGCACTGTTGGCTGACGCGGAGATCGCTTCCTTGGCGGAGCCATCCAATGATGTAGGGTTGTGGGTGTGACGTTGTCGGCAGGGTCAGCCGCTTGACGACCTCTACTAAGATGAGGTTCTTTTGGCTACCGCTATCAACGATGAAGTGCAGCGGGGTGCCTTTTACCAACATTTGTGAATGGAAGAGGCGCTCTCCTTCTGGCTCGTCTCGTTCACCAGGCTGGAGCTTGGTGGTAGCAACGGTGGCATTGGGTTCCGCGTCAATGATCCATCTTCCCCTTTCTGGTTCTGGCTCAGAGTCAGAACCCGCATCTGATTCAGAAGCTTTCACTTCGGCCACCAGTGACTGCTTTGAGCGGCAGTCAGCGGTGTTATGCCAAGGGCTCTTATGGAAGTCGCACCACTTCCCGATATCTTTCTTTGTCTTTTCGGTGTCCTTCTTTGCTTGCGGTTTGGATTGGTTGTCCTGATACTGTCCATCTTTGCTCTGTCCTTTGTTCTGTGGGTTGGGGCCGCCCTTTCCTTGCTTTTGTTGTGAGGGGTTCCCAAGCCCAAATTGTCGTGTCTTTTGTTTGAGCTTCTGCTCGATTTTGACGCATATCGGTAGGCCACACCCGAGGATGAGATGTCCAGAAATTCCATTTCGGTCTAGATGTATCTATGCAGAGCACCGCGATACTTGAGCACCAGATGTCGTTTTGAATCTTTGATACCCAGCTTGGTGGGCAAGGTATGGAAGATATTTGTGAAATCTGGCACTATTTGGTCTCTTTCTTGCCGCAATGTGGTCCATTTGGTATACAAGTTGTCATAACTTCCGACAGGATAGTATTGTTCCTTAATAGCATCCCTGAAGGATTCCCAGGTGGTCGTGACTGTAAATAATGAGGGTTCCTCTGTTTCCTTTTGCTCACAGAAAGTTTCCCACCAATCTTTGACATGGGGAACGACTTTGAGAAGCGCAAAAGTAATATTATCTCTATTCGAAAAGTTATGGACAAAAAAATACCCTTCTGGTAGATTTTTACTTGTCTACAGCATTTGCATCTATCTGACCTTCAAATATAGGAATATCGAAGTTTATTTGTACCTTGAAGGGGGCGGCGCCTTCGCTCGAAGAAGATGCGCCGCTTGTTGGTAGCCGCCGAAGGATTTGCGCGAAACTATCCATCATCTCGTTCCTTTGTTGCGTGAGGGCTTCCTCAATCAACAGTTTGAAAGGATCTCCTGTCCCATCATTTTTCTTTTCTCCTGCCATGAAAGGTCGCTTGGGCATGCGAGAGCTTTTGTCCTCAAGAGAAACAAGCTCGAGACCCAACTCTTTGTACTCTAACCTCGTTGGGGACATGCATTAAGATGACAAGGAGTAGACCGCTCTGATACCATTGATCCGGATTTTATGAGCAGAACGAAATGATTACAGATTATTAATAGGTGCTTAACACAAAATAACAGAGATACAGTAAAATTGGTTTTCTATTCAATAAGGAAATAAGCTGAAACTGTAAAATGATGCGGAAACAAGCTTGCTGGAATGGTGGCGGCTTATCTCTAAGAAGAGATGTGACGGTTGCGCTCATTCGCAAGAAGATGATTACAATGAGACTCTAAAGGCCTTTTTACAATAAACAAGAATGTCAAAAACCCTAGACATCCAAAAACCTAACCCTAGGAGATGAAGAGCCAAAAGTCATGTGGGCCCCGTTTTGGGTAAGTTAGTATATCAACTTCCCGGGGTCGTAACTTTTGCATACGATCTTCGTTTTAGGCGTATGATAGCCCGTTGGAAAGGTATTGTTGAGGAGATTCATTTTGGAGGCAATATGGAAGGAACTTCCATATTACTCACCGTTTTCCCAAAAAACATCATTTAGGGCCTCAAAATGGCTCCGAAAGTGAAAAACTGTTAAAAATAGTAAATTACCAAAATTGTCAGAAAACTGTTTTGAGCCAGTTTGAAAAGGTGGGTGGCCATCGATATCCACCTGGATCAACCTTGCAAGAACCCGAAGGACATGCAACTCCCAAAGGCTATTTTAGAGAAAGCAAAAGACCACACAAGTTTTCCAGCTGTGGCGCTGATGAGCAGAACCATTGATTCAGAACCTTCCACCTTTGAAGAAGTCGCTGAGAAGCAGGAATGGAAGGATGCCATGATGGAAGAGTATCAATCCATCATGAATAATGATGTGCAAGAAGTGGTTCCGAAACCAGAAGGGAAGTCAGTGGTGACTTCCAAGTGGATCTACAAGATCAAGCATGTTGTAGACGAAAGCATAGAGAAGTTCAAGGCAAGATTTGAGGCTAGAAAATTCTCCCAGAAAGAGGGAGAAGACTACGATGAGACATTTGCTCCTGTAGCAAAGTACACTTCCATCAGATCGATCATTGTGATTGCTTCTGCAATGGGATGGAAATTACACCAAATGGATGTCAAGACTGCTTCCCTGAATGGTGTAATAGAGGAAGAAGTGTACATAGAGTAGCCACAAGGTTTTGTGATCCATGGGAAATAATCCCATGTTTGCAGATTGAAGAAGGCATTGTACAGATTGAACCAGGCACCCAGGGCATGGTATGCTAGGATAGATAGCTACCTAATGAGCCTGTGATTTACCAAGAGTGATGCGGATCCCAACCTTTACTATAAGGTTGAGAATGGTTTCCCACTGATCTTGGTTCTATACGTGGATGACTTGTTTCTGACAGGAGATGAGAAGCTCATAGTTGGGTGCAAGAGGGAGCTTGCTTCAGAGTTCGAGATGAAGGATCTAGGTCTGATGCATTATTTCTTGGGATTGGAGGTGTGGCAGAGACCAGATGAGATTTTCCTTAGCCATGGAAAATATATTGTTGAGATCCTGCAGAGATTCGGGATGATGGACTATAAGCCCATGGCCACACCTATGACGATAAACCTGAAGCTTCTGAGTGATTCATCTTCAGATTTGGTGGATCCCAAGTTGTACAGATAGCTGATTGGACCCTTGATGTACCTGGTTAACACCAAGCCGAACATATGGTTTGCAGTGAATGCCTTGAGTCAGTGCATGGTTGAACCTAGACATACACATTGGATGGCAGCAAAACATATGTTGAGGTACCTGAGTGGTACAATTGGATATGGATTGAAATATGCCTCGGGTGGAGATGTGAAGCTGCAGGGATATATAGACTCTGACTGGGCAAGGAGTGCAGTGGACTGGAAGAGCACATCTGGATGTTGCTTCAGTTTGGGATCAGGTATGATCTCATGGTTGAGCAGGAAGCAGACATCAGTGGCACTTAGTACAATAGAGGCAGAGTATATCGCAACTAGTGTATCAAGTCGTGAAGCAGTGTGGCTTCGGAAGTTGCTTGCAGGGATATTTGATCTAGAGTTGGAGCCAACTTTGATACATTGTAACAATCAAGGTTGCGTGAAGCTTTCAAAGAACCCTGTCTTTCATGACAAGTCAAAGCACATAGAGATCAAATATCATTACATTCGAGACATGGTGCAGAGAGGAGCTATAGAGCTCCAGTACATATCCACGAATGATCAGATAGCGGACATTCTCACCGAGCCTCTATCTAAAGTGAAGTATAAGTACTTCATAAACAAGCTTGGTGTGATGTAGAATGTCCACCCTCGTTGAGAGGGAGGTGTGTTGTTTCTCCTCCTGCAGGCTAACCCCTCTGGCCAAGGGTTCCCTAGATCAGTCGTGTGAGGTGACTAAGGGGGTAATGCACTACCAAACACGCATAGTCCTGAGGACTATGGGAGTAGCTCTGTGCTACTAGATGAGACTATGACTATGGTTGATGGCATGGTAGTAGTTGTGTGCTACTAGTTGATTGTTGCATAGTTATAGAGACCATCGACTATGCTTATGGTTGATGGCATGGTAGTAGTTGTGTGCTACTATTTGATTTTGCATAGTCATAGGGATTGCAGACTATGATTATGGTTGATGGCATGGTAGTAGTTGTGTGCTACTAGTTGATCGCTACATAATCATAGAGACTGATGGACTGCATGGTGGTAGCTTGTGTAGCTACCAGTTGATTGCAGGATATGACATTGGCAGAGACTGTGTGTCTCTGGATAGTAGCTGTGTGCTACTAGGAGTGGTTGTGTGCCACTGGACAATAGTTGTGTACTATATGGATCGGCACAATCGTGTTCTACTGGATGGCATTGTAGTAGTTGTGTGGGATGGCATTGTAGTAGTTGTGTGCTACTAGTTGATTGCCATGGAGACTACCAGATCACATTGGAAGTAGTTGTGTGCTACTAGATTGCAGAGACTGTGACAAATGATTTGAGCTACTGATCGCATTGTAGTAGTTGTGTGCTACTCGTTGATTCCAGAGTAGTCAATGGACTACTAGATGAAGACATCGTGAAAGATACCTCCCTAGCTAAGAGGGAGTGTTGATATTTTGGTAGTTGCGGGAGGTACTTTCCCTCCTAGACGACCTTTCTTAGCCAAGAAAAAGGTTTCGGAAGCAAGAGAACCATTGAACATATGTGGAAATACCCTAGAAGAGAAGTCGGCCCAGAAGAATAAAGAACAATGAAGTGACACCTTTCCAGAAGAGAAGTCGGCCAAGTAAAGAGGACACGAAGACTATAAACAGGAGGCGCCTTGGCTCATTTGGACACATTCACTCACACTCTCTCATCCACTCAGAAGAAAGGCGCAAGTTTGAGGAAGGTGACACAACAGCTACAGTAGCAGAGGTTATTCTTGTTCAATCTTTGTGGTTTCTCTCTCTTGTGTGCTACTCTTGGTAGAGGTGCACTACCATTGTATGGTGTTGCTACTGCAGCTGGGATGGTATTTCTGGTTGTACTTTGGGCTAGCCTTTGTGCTAGGGTTTATTTGTTGGTTCATGATTGGACTTGCTTTGTGAACGGAATCTATCTAAGAAAGGTTGTTGGGTTTTTCCCCCATTTGGGGTTTTCCGAGGATAAATCTCTTGTGTTCTTTTGTCTCTTGTTTATGTTGCTATTGCTCAATACATGATATATAAGTTAATGTTAAAGAAGTAAAAGAACACTACTGCTCTGTAAGTAAAGAAAATCTTAGCTTAGCTCATGTTTTATTTCCATGTTCATTGTTCATAGTTCATACATGTAGCATTCTACCTTCAAGGCTCATATATAAAAGCTAATTTTGGATATATGGCCTCATTTATAAATAATAAAGGTTGTTTTTGGATATTATTGCTTGCATTATGTATCACTTGTCCAATGTCTTTTTTGTTTCTCATTTAAATGTTCTTGCTCATTTATTCATGAATTTGTATTCTGAATCATAATGTTAAAACTTAAATGCTTTATTTCAAGGTTTCAATATAATTTTATGAAATAGCACTTTATATATATATAGTGCTTCCCTGTTTCCTAATTTTGAGGGGTCATGTTTCCATCGTGTTTATGTTTCCCCGTATCATGCAACTTAGCTTTTAACCCCTTATTACATGTGACAAAAACCAAGACAAGTGATATTTCCTAAATAACCAGGTTAGATGTAGGTGAAAAGGTGAATAACTTATGGGAAGAGAAGGGGAATGTCATGTAATGACTCTCAAAGCCTCATATGATGATAAAGGCCCCTTTTTCTAGTTCAACAAGCTTTCAAAAGCTAGGAATCTTCAGTATTTGTATATGTAAGCCTTCTAAGAGGGAGTTTCTACTTAGAGTTACCACCTCAGCACTTTATTTATTTCCCCTTTCTTTGCCTTTTTCTTTATATGTTCATTTTATTGAACAAGTCCCCTTCTTTTTAGATATTCATAAACAAGCATGGGACTAGGGGCATTGGTCTTTTTGATGAGGTGGCATAGCTCCAACCTTATTATCATTATTTTTTTTTGCTCTTCACCTCTAGCCTTTTTGGCTTTATTTGACTTAGGCGTACATTATTTTTTCATTTTGGTTAGGCTAGACCTTGTTGGATGACATTGATAAGTCAAACATGAGCAGGGGATTATTTTTTATGAACGAAATGGAAGTCAGAGGAAAAAAGTGTAAAGGTATTATGTATGGTTGGGATATGAACACACTGCACCCACTTGATCACTAGTATTATGACCTGACTCGAGACTAATCACATCTTTAAAGGAAAACCATGTCCCCCATGGTAAAACGAGACAAATGATAAAATTGTTAACATTATGGGAGTTGCTATTAGACAACACTTGAATATTCACCATTTTCATAACTAGTTTAGAAGTTATAGCACCATTTATAAATGACAAACCAATGCATTGAGAGTAGAGCGCAGCATATGAATTATTGCATCTTAACCAAAGTACCATGACCATGCATACTGAAAGCATAATATACCAAGCGCATCTGTCATCTGAGGTGCAAGGTTGGATAGAATCAATATACCATGGCTGAGGTGGCTGAGTGGTGAAGGCTGAATCATTATGCAATTGAGGGAGAATATGGAGAGAATATGCATCTGAATGGCATGATCAACTGATCTCATGCGAGCTGGAACATGCCACACCGGTTGATTGGGTGGCTCTGGGACTGTTAACCCTGATGGGGCAACACCTCCTATAATACTGAAATATTAAAGCTGAGATATAAGAAAATACCTTACTCTTTCCAACTGAAAGGCTGGTCTAGTCCACTTACTTTTGTAAGCCACTAAACTCAATAGGAATGGTAAATGCATACCAATTGCGGTGCTCCTAACACTCAGACTTGCCCACTTTCACGAAATTCTTTTTGATGTACCTGAGGCTTTTTTTTCTGAGGATGTTTACTTGAATACCATATCCTTCCGATTAAATTTCACTTCTCTGTATGAAAATTTTCATTTGAACCATCATCACGGGAAAGCTTTCTCAATACAGTCTGGGCTTCTTTTATTCTGTCTGCACTGTTAAGAGCATCAACCAGAATTTTGCATGTCTCTGTATCTAGAGCACATCCTTTGGATGCCAACTGATTAAAGGCCTTCAGAGCTTCATTCACATTGCCAGACCTACAAAGTGCACTTATAAACACACTGTAAATGTCACTATCTGCAATGTAATCCTTGTCAAGCAATAAGCTAACAAGCATATGTGCTTCGGGCACCAGCTGCTTTGAACAAAAGCCATTTATCAAGATACTGCAAGTATTGATCTCAGGTAAGCAACCTTCTTTTAGCATTTCACGCAAAAGCTTCAATGCTTCCAACATGTGGCCCTTCTTAGAGAAGCCCTCAATTAGAGTCCTGTATGTTTCAAGATCGGGCACCTCTCCATTTTTCACCACATCATCAAGGACCGTATTTGCTTCATGCAACATGCCCTCTTTACAGAGGGCATGCAGCACATGTGTATAGATAGCAGTATCAGGTGCATTTCCCATTTTGCACATTCTATCCAGAATTATTTTTGCCTTTGAAGCCTTGCATTCCTTGCACAACCAACCAACAACAGCTGAGCCATTCTCAAGCCCAAGACTAAAACCCTTCTCTGACATCTCATCGAAAATGTGTAGAGCTTTCTCTGCATCTCCCTTTTTGCAGTACCCCATAATCATTGCACTATAGGTGGTGGCATCTGGTGGATGACCTTTGCAAAACATTGTCTTCATAAGCTCCTCCGCTTCCGACATTCTGTGCCCATGCTTACAAAGCCCACACAGGACAGTATTGAAAGCAACAAAATTAGGCATGCAGCCCTTTGTGGGCATTTGATTCAACAGATTTCTCGCCTTATCAACCTCCCCTTCCTCGCAAAGAGCACTGATTAGTAAATTGTAAGTGCGAATATTTGGCACAAGTCCTTTTTCAAGCATTTCATCAAAAACCGTGATACCATCATTTACCGTGCCTCTACTGCAATGCCCAGAGACTATACTCCCATAAGTTATGGCATTTGGGCACAATTCCTTCTTCGCCATCTCCTTCAAGACCTCCATGGCATCTTCAATCTTCCCTTCTGCGCAGAGACCTTTGATAATAGTACTATAAGTCACAACATCAGCCTTCCCGCCCCTGAGCAGCATTTGGGTCATCATATTCTTGGCCTCCTCAACGTTGCCCGCATTGCAGAGGCCATTGATGACAGCATTGAAGGTCAGCACATTGGGCTGACAATCATCCTTCATCATCTGCTCCAAATACTTCATTGCCTGATCCACTTTCCCTTGCTGACAATACCCATTAATAAGTGTAGTGTAAGTAACAGTATCAGGCATCAATTCTTTCTTCCCCAACATCTCATCAAACACTTCAGCTGCTTCGGACAAATAACCCCTTTTACAAAACCCATCAATGAGAGTATTGTAAGTAATAATATTGGGCTTGCAAACCATGTTCTTAAACAGGTTTCTCGCATCATCAACAAGTCCTGATTTGCACAAACCTTTGATAAGTGTAGTATAAGTTGAAACGTCAGGACTAATCCCATCGGACATCATTTGATTGAAAAATGTCTGAGCGAGACTTACCTTATTGTCCTTCACCAAAACACCGAGAAGGGTATTGTACGAGAAGACTGTTTGTTTCATTCCCATGGCCTTCATCCTATGAAACCAGTGAATGGCTCCATTAATGTTGCCTGCATCTCCATATCCTTTGATGAATTTGCAGATAACGAAATCCGTGCATACCCCACTTTGTTTGAGAATTGTCTCGGCAGTGTAGAGCTTGCCGTGGGAGATGAGGTGGTGCATGATGGCGGAATAGGAGTGCGTGTTGTGCTTGAAGTGGGGGGTTTGGAGACCTGCCCACTGGAAAAAGCGCAGAGCCAAATCAACATCTTCTTGGGCTTTAATCACCTCCAACACCACTCGAGTGTTGAGCTTTGGAGCGAACTCGTTAAGGCAATAGCAGTCCTCGCCCTGTTGTGGGTTTCTCTTGATTGCTTGAAGAAGGGAAGAGATTGATCTTACCAAAGAAGATATGGATGAAGATGAGTTTGACCATTGCGTTTTCGCTACTGCGTTTGCCATCGACACTGGTTGCAAGATACATAATGGGATGGGCGTCTCGGCCCTCTCTCAATAGATCAAAGATTCGGAGCACATAATATAAGTTGCTGCATTGAGTAAATATTTTTGCACATCCACTAGCCTAAAAAGAGGAACATGGAACTGACTTGTATTTCCTCGCCATCAACTTGGCCCTAAGGTATGGTTGACAAAGAAACAAAAAATCAAATCTTTTGTCTTGTAGAGTGCAAGCAACTATATCTATATATTCCAAGATTGTACTAAGATAAAGGATTGTTTTGGGCATGAATGTATTGTACTTGGGAGTTTAGAAGTTCTATTGAGTTTACGGATTGTTGCCAAGACAATCTCATGTCAACTTTGCATAAGCAAATCACATCCGAGGGGTGAATAGCAATAACTTGCACACCTTACCATTGCATTAATAGGTAGAAACACTTAAACAAACGTGCATTAGACCACCTCAAGTAAAGAATAAGTGGTACTAGTAATCACACTTATAATTGTGAATTGTAAAGGAATATTATAAATTATTGTACAAGATTTATTTAGTCATTAGCATGTTGTAAATAGACTAAGGCTCAACAATTTAGAAAGTCCGTACATTTGTAAGTGAACATTACACTCTTGAAGATGATCCTAAAGAGGGGATTAAAACATCGAGAAAAGTAATAAGCTAAATTACTACATTCCAACCTCATTAAAATTCTTTGTGTGAAAACTAAGATGTTTAATCGAATCTAGACAGTGCTCATAAATGGATATCTATATCTTTCTACAAAAATAATTGTAGCATTAAAGGTCAAATGACTAATCTATATGCACTAACAAAGCAGCTCTATTAGTGCATAGCCATAATTTCATTGATGAACTTTGGATAATTGCTTATGATTTCAATATAGTTATTTGCTTAGATGGAAAGAAAGCAGGCAATAAGAGAATTGATGAAACAAGGCAAGGCCTACAAACTATGATTGAGCACCTTCGTATGGTGGATATCATTCATCAAAATGGATTGTTCATCATGAGCAATAGAATAATTTCACATATTATTGTTAAAAGATTGATAAATTCTTAGTTAGTGACCATTTTTTAGCCAGTCCGGATTTATCAACTAAATCTTTCACTCTTTTAAGAGCAAAGTCAAAATATTGGATTATCTAAATCCATGCTCACATGAACCCCAAGGCTAAAAAGTACCATGTGTTTGCTTTTAAATGTATGGACATCCTACCTCGTGTTTAGGGAGATAATCCATGGTTGATGTGGCTCTTATACAACATTTCAAGGATATTAAAAAAACCATTTTTAGCAAACACTTAAATGGCTTAAAACAATCTCAACCACCCAAACAATAAGATATTTGGGAACTTAATTCAAAACCTAAAATACATTGATGCATAAATGAACATAATATGAAAATTTATTCATCAACAAGGTTTAACTAAAAATATTTATCAACTAGACTCTATACTCTTACAAAGGATTGAAAAACAAGAAATAAATTAAGATGATTTTTTGAAACAAAAAATAGAGGAATGGGTGGTTAAAAGAAGGGATAACACATTCTTCTTTCAAACAACAATGAAACATTGAAACTAAAATAGATTAGACTATCTTATCACCTAAGGAGGGAACACCTTAGAGATCAAGCAAGAAATATCACTAAAAGTATGTACTCACATTTTTAGCATATTCAAGGAACTAATGATAGATTGATTGGAGGGCATAAATAATGTATGCTTTCATATTCCACCACATGTATCCATAGACAAAAATCGTAGTCTTTGCAAACATATTTCAAAGGAAGAGGTAATCCAGGTAGTATATGACTTAGCTAAAGGTAAATCCCCTAGTCTAGATGGATTTCCAATATAATTTTATTATATGTTCTAGGATATCATTGGGCATGATACTTGGTAAGAAATAGAGGAATCTAGAAGGAGGCAAATCATTCTAACTTCTCAAATATTTTAATGTAACTTTCCATACTTTGATCACAAAGGAAAAATAAGCCCTAATGACAAATAAATATTGACAAGTTGCCCTATGTAATGCAATCTATAAGACAAGTACTAAAGTAATGGATAACCACCGTAATCCACACTTGTGTGTGCTAATCTCATTGGAGCAAGAGGTTTTGTTTTGAGAGTCAACTTCTAGATGGCATTATCACAATTCAAGAGCTTATTCATTCCTTACAAAAGTAGGAAAAAGTAGGCATGATAATCAAACTTGACATGTCCAAAGCAAGCCATCACTTGAATTGTTCACTCGTGCATGATATCCATAAAATGTTTGTGTTCAATGGCTTCTAAATTCAATGGATATCAAGTTACTTTTCAACACCTTTCTTTTCTTTTTTATTGAATGGTTCTCATTTGGCACCCTTTCCCCCTACCAATGAGATTAGACAAGGGGACCCATATTCCTGTATAAACATAGAAAAATCTTAGGTCGACTTGTCAAGTCCTACAAGGCCACTTGTTGAGTTAAGATCAATTCTTGGGATAAAATCCCTCTAGACCCTTAGAATATGTAATCATTTTATGCATTTTCAATGTATCTTGTCATGTATACACACACTCTACCTGTTAGCTTATAGTTATTAGTTGGCTTCATGCATATTCGGAGGCCAACTTGTGGACCCAAACAATGCATCCTTGTGTGATGACCATGTACAAATAGACTATGATTGCAAAGGAAAAGGTAATAGGGTGAAAGCATTTGTTTCAGATGTAATATAACTAGATTGCAATAAGATCTTTATCGACTTCATGACAACCAACAATATATATGTCTTATGTATCGAGTTGTTTTCATTCTTTCATGAGTTAGTATAGTTACTTAGTTGTTATTTTGACTTAGTGCACGTATATTTTTATGACTTTTCTTTATGTTATTATTTGGCATGTGATGCTTAGTTAATTATCACATGCTGAGGTGCATTAAACCCTTAGTCTACCATGGGTTAGTGGTGTACCACCAACAACACTGTGATTAATCGTGTTGTATATAACAATGTTGGATATATGGTAAGATGTTGTGGTCATCACCCTTATGAGTTCACACTACATTCCTTCACCCCCATAATACAGTGTTATGTGCCATCAACAATGGGAAGAGGCTAGCCAACACATCTTATGCTTCTTGAATCTTGATCTTAACCTTGTGTTTTTCTCAACAAGAAAAGTTTCATGATTGCTTATCCACTCATGATTCTAATTATGTTCACTCAAATCCTAATGATACGACATCTAATGAAGAGTTATAGGTTGTTACAGAGAAATTGTTTGACATGCTCTCTAATCACACCTTTGAATATGATGCCACTTTAGCCCTAGAGATTCCCTTGTCCCCTCTACATATGTGCACATCCATGTTTGTTGTTGAAGTACAAAAGACTAGTTTGACACCTCTACAAATCAATATCTAGTTCAAGTTCAATTATTTCATTCATGTCTTATTGATAGCATCTATATCTTCCCCTTTCACACATTTCTTCCTATGATAAACACTCTAATGGCTCCAAACACATGAGCACAATGAAGAATTACTAGGACCTCCTTGCATAGTGTATGGCTACTAAACAATTTAATCTTTCCTATTTTAAGAGCACCCTTTGAAAATACACTCTTCAATGGTGGGAATGTCTGCAACCAATACCGACCACCTTACAAGATGCTAAAGATAAGTTTTTGCAAGATTTTAGTGAGATGATCCAACCACCCACTAGCATCATCTTACTCACGCACATCAATTGGAAATAGTGTGAATCTTTCTAAGAGTTTAATCTTGGATAAAGATAAGGATTTGAAAAGAGTGGTATAGAGATTCTTGAAGCTTAGTGCATCATGAGGCTACTCTAGTCCTTTTCACCCTTGACCCAACTTACGTTGGAAATATTTGGATTTGTACAAGGACACATTATAATTGATCCCGTAGTCTTATGATAGCATGCTATATATTGTTGCATTATCCCTTGCATCTTCATCTAGGTATGAACAACATCTACAACAGTTCCAACAATAGGTCAGTTAGATCATTATCCAAAATCCTAAAAAAATTTGTTTCTATTGTTTCCATAATAATTTTCTTGAAGAATGTCTACTATAGATTCTAAACCTCATGTGTTCTAATATGCATCCCAATAACTAGGTACATGGTTCTAAATCACCTGAGCCTCTTGTGTTCTAATATGCACCCTGATCTAGGAGGATCTAAGGAATGCTCGTAGAGCTCTAGGAGGATCTGGAATGCTCACATAGGTCCTAGGGGATCCATAAAATCTCAAAATTTGACCATATCAAATGACCAAGAAAAGGACATCATTGCATAGAGCTCGACGATAGCTTTCCAACGATGTAAAAATCGTCTCAAACAAAGTTCGTATGCAAACGATATGGCTAGTCAAAGTTTGGTCAACATGTAAAAAGTCAAAGGGAAAAGTCGAGGGTGACATGTGTCACCACTATAAGGGTGACACATGTCACCACTGTTATCACTGAAATTTCGTCAACACATGGTTACAAGAACTCAGCATCGTCACACAGTAATGAAGTCATTCATGGCCAATGAATTAATCTCACAGCATTCAAAAAGGACAAAAAACTATACAAATTAG
>ML802003.1:31411-45040 GCA_009831015.1 Picea engelmannii
AACTATCCTTTGTGCTCTTGACAGATGCTTTCTCCACCAGCTTACCACATCGGTTATGCCGATGGCGCCAGCCGTTGGACACAAAATCTCGCTTCGGCTGCTTGGGCTCTCTACACCCCCTCGCATGACATGCTACATTCAAGCGACATATGTTTGGGGCCAGCCACCAACAACCAAGCCGAATACACTGCGGTCATTAGCCTCCTGGACGACGCCCAGCGTCATCATATTCGTCATCTTAGCATCTTCCTCGACTCTCAACTAGTCGTTCTCCAGCTCAACAATGTGTACCGTGTACGCGATCCGTGCCTCTTTCGCAAATACCTACAGGTTAGGCTTTTATCTCGACATTTTGATTCCATTACCTTTACACATATTCCAAGACAATTGAATCACACAACAGATCAAATAGCTAACATGGTGTTAGATTGACATATATCACATCAAGCTACACATACATAAAACATCTCACAAATCCTGTCATAGCATATATATAGAATCAACATCATCAACAAACATCAATAAAAAAACACATGTAGACAACATCAAGATCTCAAAATATGTATACTCATATATATATCAAGGCCCATCAGGCCATCCGGATGTTTACATACAAAAAATACATGTATCCGCAGGCCAATGCAGCTCCTCGATACAAAATGGGCTCACCAACCTATATACAACAAAAAGAACGATGTACATCATACACCACTCAGGGTGCCTCTATCGCACCACCACCTGCTCCTCCCTCAGGAGGCGGTGGTGAAGGACCACCCACAGGACCCTCCTACCCCGGTGGCAGGTGTCCACTAGTCATCGCAGCAAGCACTACTGCTCGCCGCACTATGGCCCGCCATGGTGGTGGTACCCCTACACACTGCTCCAGGAAACTCTCGTCCTGGATGCGCGTCCACATGCCCTCGGGCACATCCTGTAGCACTGTCTCCAAACGACAACATATGTCATTGTAATCCACTCCAGCCGCCGTCGGAGGAGCGTGTGATGGCCCTGCAGCAGGGTCATCGTACCGGCGCCTCCTTGCTGCCCGCTCCGGCTCAGCTGGTCACCCCGCAGCACCCTCCTGCCGGCGCCTCTCTCCCTGCAGTAATCTCTCTGGCTCTCGAGGAGCCAACGCTCTCTGCATCTCTACCTCGCGCCCGCGAGGTGCCACATCTACACATGCAAAAAACAACAACAGATAGTATCAACATCTATATCATATACATATGGAATGATATCTCAAACGACAATATAAATCAAAACCATACCAACACACTCAACATACCTCGATGGTCAAAAACCTCCCCTGGAGGCAACACCATGTCCAGGTCACCCCAGAAGTCCACCCCAGCATAGGGGTACCGAAGTATAACCTGTGGCATCTGCCGCCATATCCCTGCCGCCTCTGCTGAAAAGAAGTGGCCACCTTCGCCACCACCATGACGAAGCAAAATGGTCGACCAACACCTCAATCGCGGCTCTCGCGCCCCTGGCATCTGCAGTAAAACCCTCGGGTGCAACATCGTCACCCTCTCTAGGAACCATGCCACCAGGATCGACCCAAATGCAAACTCTCCTGCACCTGTCGACCGACAACAATCCAACTGCGCTACCATCCGCACATGCAGCGTCAGCCCCCACGCAAACTGCTCGTTGGCCACCACTCTCTCTAGCACCAACAACTGGCCACCACTAATCCGCTGGGTCGCAAGTGACCCAAAAATACAAACAATCATCGCCGCCATACAACGATGAGCCAGGGAGTCTATCACATTGATGCTCACCACAGTCCCAGACATAAAGTCCTGACCTGAGCAGTATCGCTGGCCAATCGTGATAAGGGCGGTATCCCTAGGCAGCACAGGCTCTGTCGGTAGGGGCGTTCCCCGAAAGGGGAGCCCAATCAGAAAATAGATATCCTCCACCGCAGTGAAGGGGATCTGCTCTCCTCGCACGAGGAAGTAGTGCAGCTCCGGACTCCACATCTGGATCAGGAACTGCAATAAATACTCATGTGCCCGTATCAACGGGCAGTCAAAGAACTTTAGCAACCCACAGGTTGCCAAAGTCGCACGCACACCAGGGCCCTCAATGGCCACGACATCTCTCAACTGGGCCCAGTCTCTCTCTCGCCACTACACTGGCATCGTCACTACGGTCCACCTGCAAACAACACAGAGTCCGATATCAACTTATGCAACCATCAACAACATAAAAAAGACTCATTTTTTACCCTTCAACCTTGCCTTCTAGGCGCGGTTTTTGTTACCCACAGGCGCACACACATGCGCGCCTGCTCACTACACAGGCACGCATATATGCATGCCTGTCCACTGCACAGGTGCACATCGGTTCACACCTGTTTTCCTCACAGGCGCGCTCGTGAGCACGCCTGTTCACTGTACAGACGCGCACAGATGCGCACCTGTCAAACCCATAGGCGCGCTCTGGTGCGCGCCTGTTCAACTCACAGGCGCGCCCTGAGGGCACGCCTTAAATTCTTCCTCTCGCGCACCCATGCGCGTATAATCCATGTACAAGCACGCACTCATGCACGCCTTTCACCGAGTCGCCCGCGCATGGGGGGCCCACTCACCCTAAATACCCCTGTACGCCCCCCCGTACAAGCCCTGCCCAAAAATTGAAAACCTATTTCTATGCAGGATGATCAGACCACTAACCTGATACTCGCAACACGTCAATTGGATGCCTCGTCCTCCCCGAATCTCCAAATCTCCTCTGAAAACTTCTCGTCCAGTCACTGTTGCAACAGGTACAAATGAGGTGGCAAAGTGGGCCCTACAATTATATATAGGCCTTTTGCCAAACTTCCACTCACCATTCCAGGAGCCCAAGGTGTCCATTTTTCAAATTGTCTTCAGCCACGGGATCAATATCCCGCCGCCTACATCACAGCTGTCCCTGGGTCACTTTTCATCCTGAGTCCCCGGGGCGCCTTTTTTCATATCATGGTCAGGTACGCACGCGCATTGTCACATTTATCAAATACATGCTCATATCTTTGATTCTCTTCAGATATTGTTCACTTTGGGTATTTGTTGCTCAAATGTGTAGGTACTTCCTCCTCATCCTTCGACATCACTCCTTCAGGTATATATTCAGCACTGGCATGTAGTATTTCCCGCTGTATCGCACTTTCATTTCCAGTCACACCCTCTGATATTTACCTCTAGGTTCTCCATTCCCGGCTCTGCAGTTCTACGCCTCCATTTTACATCATCGGTACTGTTACCCGGTAGCATTCTCACCCACATGAGTTGTCCCATTCATAGCACCCTTTGCCACTTTTTGACACTCATGATGTTCTTTACCCTTTAGGGATGGGAGTCCCGATAGTCTTTCATCATGTTGCGAATCAACCACATACTCCTTCTCCTCATTTTGCTAGCTTTCCCACACGGACTCCCAGTTCATCTCTTTACGGTTCTATTTTTTACCTGCACCTCCGCAGGATCATGAACCCTCCATTTCATCCACAAATCAGTTTGCCCATCTGCGAACCTACCTTCATTTCACCTACCTCATATAGAAACTCACCAATGGGGCCCCCACCCTTCATCAGTTTTCCAAGGAAATTCTGCCCTCCCTGGGGCACTCATATCACACCGGGGCACCCATTTCTGTATTTGTAAATTTCTCCCCAAATTATTCGTTATTTATTTGTACAAACGCCTTTATTTCCAGTCATTCCATTTTCTTTTGTCGTCACCGTTGGCGACTTGCTTCCTTTTGGCCACACGCAACCCATGTCACCCTTGGTTGGAGCATTACTTCTCATCTACCCTTGTCGGCATCGTCCATATCTTCAGAGTACTCCACAGGTCACTTACCTCTACCCTCTGAATTTGTTCACCTTGTCCCACCTCTGGCACAACTTATCATCGGTCTTGTCGTCCCCCTGACACTCGACCTTGTCACACGGTTGCGACCACTCTTTATATCATACATCCTTCAACCAAGGGCAGTCTTGAGTCTTCCCACTTTTTGACTTCGTCCATGTACCTCTGCCACTTCCTCACCTCAGTAGATTCCATGAAGCCCTTTGCTTCTGGGAGTCGCGTTCCCCTTTTGTCGACAACAACACAATTTTTTCAGAAGGGCGACAGTATCTTGATTCTCATTCTCCATTTAATGAGAGATCTCAGACAACATAGGGTGAAAACACCATTACTCCCTGCTGTCATTGGCCCCCATAACATTCGACGCCAACACTTTCTCATGTTATGGTGGGTCTTACTTTGCGACTATTGCAGTTATTTCTATCATTTGCCGAAGACCTCTTAACTTGGTAGGGCCATCAATGCCCGCATCATCGCCGATACTTATTTCCGTGATCATTGCCTATTATTCAGAGTATGTTCCTTTGCAGAATTGTCTTCTGCCTTTACCATTACTGCCCCCGATGGCGCTGTAGTTGTCTACACCAACACTTCAGTCATCTTTTCTCAGGGTTACATAACACGAGCATGGGGCATGCCCGCCTCGTTTGTACACAGTTTTATATTTTCACGGACCTTATGGAAGGTCGGGTCCTACTGGTTCCTTTCTCCTCCAAAGGATTGCTCTGCACGATCCCACTATTGCTCTTTCTTACAACAACATTCTCAGTAGAAGAAACATTGATGGATTTTGGCTATACGTATGCTCCTAACCTCATCCATCAGGGGGCATCTGTTATCACTGAAATTTCATTAGCACATGGTTACAAGAACTCAACATCGTCACACAGTAATGAAGTCATTCATGGCCAATGAATTAATCTCACAGCATTCAAAAAGGGCAAAAAACTATACAAATTAACAAAAAATTGAAGGGCGCCTTGCAGACATTGGGTGCGCGCACACATGCGCGTAACAGGAACGTGAATAGCGCGCACAGGCGCACGATGCGCGACTGATAGCTCAAAAAGCTGCGCACCTACTAAACGATGCATTTATTGAAATGGTCGGCCTCCCAACCACTTATGGATCAGCTCCCAAGCTGATTTGACCCTCAAATCTGAGCTGAATCTGAATGGTGGGCTGGTCAAAGACCTAATAATGCCCTAAAGAGCCTCTTTTCACACTACAAAGGAGTTACACAATAACCCAATGCAATGCTATAAAAAGCCATGAATGCACCTCATTTTCTCAAGGAATTTCATGTAATGTTATGCTGCCTATATTGTTTTAAGGACTCAATCCTTGACAAGAGCACTTTGGCACCATTTCATTGAGCAATCCACCTCTCCATTGAGTAGATTTGCAAGGAGTTCTTTCACCACCATTTTCATTTTTCTTGTTGTAAGGAGAGAAAACTTGTGAGGGTCCAAGAGCCTTCCCTTGGAGGAAGAAGGGACTCATAGTCCCCTTTCTTCTTGGTGCTTTGATTTCATCAATAGATCAGCCTAAAAACATTGCTGATATGGGTCTTTTTGTGTTTGTTATCTCTATATCCATATGCTTATGATTTTAGTTTGTATTAGTTTAATTCTTGTTTATAGTTTTGTTTTTCTTTCTCTAACTCTTTCCTCTACAACTGTCATGCTCAGGAAGACCCAACTGGGCATGTAAGCACCTCTCATTTGCTCACCAAGGTGACGAAAAGGGTGCAACAACCACTACAAGGGTGAAATGTGGCACATGACCATACAAGTCATACAGGTGACACGGTGACCTCACAAGGTGATAGGTGGTTGGCATGTGACTAGGCAGATTGTACATCCAAGTAGACTAATTAGTTGTTGACACATGGCACAGGGGATCCAATGAGAGGTTTCCATGTGGCAGCCTCCCATTGGCCATCATGGTCATGTTTTATCAAAATTTATGGAGTCAACGGGGGTCAAACACTCAATCTCCATAATCTTTACCAAGCCTCCACTATCATCGCGCCATCACATGAGTCTTAACCTATACATGTCGCAAGTTTTATTTGAAGTCATCTGGTGTATTAAATGGGGTTTAAAAGGGCCGAGGGCCTAATCCCTCAGCCTTGGTTGTATTCAATGTAATGTGACCAACAATATATCTCGTGGGGGGGCTTATCGAAATATATCATCGCATAACTATATGACAACAAACTTTACTGTATATATATTATATATAGTTACAATAAAAAAATAGTGGAAAGAGCAGAGGCACGAGTGGGAATGGAACCCGTGACCTCTGCCAAAATTAGCCACAGTTTTAACCAATGCAACATTGGCACCGGATGTTACGAGAATTCCCCTAAACTTAGCTTTAAGTTGCCCATGTTTTCGGCCAGAAGTTTGCGGTCGCAACCTATATATGGGTTCAGATCCCCAAGACTTGCACACATTCTCATGTTTGCACGTAGACCGAGGGAAAATATATCGATGCAGGGCACATATCCCTATGTTGTATGACTTGTCTCGAAGTACATGCAGGAGAAGAGACCAAGTATGGTGTGTCTCGTAAAGTGTGTCATGAGGTATACTAATAACACGTAGGCAACTTTATACTCATTTTTTTATGATTTTTCACAAGGATCGTGAATTTGAGATCTATTTTATGATCATAGGTCATTTGTGAAAGTCTTAGTCCAAATTTCCATTAATGAGCTTTTAGCACATTGTTTTGCATGCCAAAGAGGGTGAAATTGAGCCAGTTTGGAATTTGGTCGACTTTATAGTCAAATTTCTTAGAATTTTGCAAGGATTCTAATGGTGAACTCATTTTCTTGTTTTGAGTAGTGGAATTAAAGAGAGTCCATTAAATTGGCTTTTTACAAGCCCATGTTGTAATGTAATTGGTATTTTGAGATGATGGAGAACAATCATACTATCTAAAGGGATTTTGCAGATGAAGTAATATATGTAATTTGAGTTCTTTTATTTTATATCATGTCATCTCAATAACCCACAAATTAATCATCAATTTATGGTTTTTTTTGGATAAAGAGAACATCATCATTTTTTCTGCAAATCACCTCAATATAATCAAGAAATTATTTTGAATCAAGTTAGATGTTGCATGTATATATTGTAAAGGAATAAGTGGTGTCTAAGGATTTTTGGATCAAATGGTATCAGAGCTAGTTTGACGTGCATTTGCAAGTTGTTGATGTGACATGAGATCCAAGAGTTAAGTTGGTGAAGATTTCAAAGGCTCTTATCAATAAGATAAAATGAGCAAAGCTCTCATAAAGTTGAGGCTGCAAAAGAATATTAATCGACAAATCCAGAAGGAGAATTATGAGTTAAGAATGAAGTTACAAGCTCTTGAAGAAGAGAAATAGAGACTGCAAGATTGACTAATATGTCACAAGGAATTCCATAAAGGTATTTTTCATGAGTTGGAAAGAAAGTTGCAGATCAGGAACCAGGTATTGGCATCATCGGTGCCAATCCATGAAGATTGGTTGGTTGAGAATGTAAAGTCTCTAATGCAAAAGGGGCTACCTCTTTCAAAAGGCAAGATCAAGAAAGATGACTCGTATTATTCTTTTTCCCGTCAAGATGGAGAATGCTCGAGGATAGCTAAAGCAAGGAGAACTTCAGATGAAGAATTCTTTCATAAATAATTAGTCTTACCTTCTATTCCATAGAACAATAACATGTGTAAGACATCTTCAGAGAAAGATGCATGCAAAAGGAGAAAGAATGGAGACTTTTCTGTTAAGCCCTAAATCGTAGCACATTACCCCTTAATTGGGCCATATTACATTAGTATTTTTATTTTATATATGTCAACTTGGGTCCATTAGTTGTACTTGTTCCTCCTAGTCTCCTATATATATCAAGGGGACCTTTTCATTTGGAATCATCTTGTATTTGTGAATCCTTGTGATGTATAAGGAGGTTTCCCCCTCTAAGAGGCTTATTATCTGAATTTATCTCTTTTTCAAGCCGTGGAGTACTTATTCTAAGGTTTTTATTCTATTTTGATATTTTGTTCTTAACACTTGGTACCAGAGCTAGACAATCCTCAGGGCCGGCTTCTTCAAAACAAGCCTTCTTGGAATTTTCGATACAATTTTTTTTATGGAAGGTTTCGAGATCTGGAATTTATATGGTGCACAGAAGACATATAGAGATAACTTGGGTCCAAATTTCATATCTTGGTTGATTAAATTTTTGGAGATACATTCTGTTCAAGTTAGTGTTTTTGACTGGTCTTGAAACTAGTCTAAAACAGGTTTTCTTGGAAATTTCGCTCCCAATTTTTTTTCACTTGGTTTCAGGTTCTGAAATTTTTACAGTGCGAAGGAGGAATAGTGAAGTATATTGTGTGCAAATTTCAGCCATTGATTCACTATACTCTAAAATTTATTATCTGAGGAAATTAGGGCTTTTCGCTGGTCCATATTTCAGTCTAAAAGATGTGTTCTTGGGAAAATTGTTATATCTGAAGCTACAAACTTCCAAATTGAGTGAGACCTATTCCATTGGTTACGGTATGGACATAAGTTTTACTAGTGGTGCAAATTTCACATTCTAAAGTGAAGTCAGTGACACGAGGCAAGCCGTACAAGTTTGCTCTCTTGAAAGGGAAAAAATCAACACATCTTGGGAAAGTTATCGTAAATTCTCTTGGAGAATCCAATCTTGGTATAACTTGTGGGGTTGCGAAGAAGAAGCATCAAAATACCTTAGGCCAAAATTTTAGACTCGGAAGAGCCAAAATTGCAGAGCTACAAAAGAAGAAAGGTTGGCTAGCAGAACTGTCTCCAAATCGGGGTTTTAAAAGGTGCGTTTGTTTTTGGAACTTTGTATATATTTTGACTAGAAGATGCAATTGGGGTGATTCAAAAGGTGGAATAAAGTGGGATAAAAGGAGTATCACATAAAATTGGGAGAATCTTAGGGATTTTTAGGTACAGACATATTTCAGTGTCTCTAAACATAGGAGTTGTCGTTACTTGTCAGCGCTGCAACCCAGGGATAGTGTGGTTCTTCCACGTACCTGGAGTATATCGAAAGGCCCCTTTCAAATGGTTGCACATTAGATAACACTATTACAGATTTGAGCTCCCATGTACATGGCATATATCATGAGACCGCCTAGAATCCAGAGACCAACCAAGTAAACCATTTGGTTGTCTTGTTGCTATAATACATCGAGAACAACACTCGGGGAGTTCAATCTCTAGTACCTGGGTAGTCGGATAGTATGACTAAGGGCATGGTCAAGCCTCCTTAGTTAGCATCCTAAGATATCGGTCTAAGTACTATTGTTGGACCCCACAAGTATATCAGATAGTTATAGCACCTGATACTCCCTTCTCTATGAAGACCTCTACCTAAGCCAATTAGGAATTCCTACCTTGCAATAATACTTGGCCAACATGACACCAAAAAAGGGAACTTCTACACCAAATAAGCCCTCAAACAATCCTACTTCGACTCTTGATGATGGTGAAGAAATGTGCAAGGACATAAATAATTTACAGAAGAAGGTAATAACAAAATATGAACTACAAAGGATGATGGATTCAACTGAAGCTAAGATGGAAGCGACGATGGATACTAATATGGATGAATTAAAAGGGGAGATCAATGATCCAAATGGATATCGGTGGCCACCAACTTTTTCCAATTGGCTCAAAACAATTTTCTGACAATTTTGGCAATTTACTATTTTTAACAGTTTTAATTTCTAGGGCCATTTTGAGGGCCTAAATGAAGGTTTTTCGGGATCGATCTCCTTAATAATTGCTAACATCATGATTGAGCCCCCAAAATGAATCTCCTCGATGATACCTTTCCAACGGGCTATCACACACCTAAAACGAAGATCGTATGCAAAAGTTACGACCCTGGGAAGTTGATGTACTAACTTACCCAAACGGGGCCCACATGACTTTTGGCACTTCATCTCCTAGGGTTAGGTTTTTGGATGTCTAGGGTTTTTGGCATTCTGGCTTATTGTAAAAAAGGCCTTCAGAGCCTCATTTTAACCTTCTTCTTGTGAATGCGCACTGCCCTCACATCTCTTCTCAAAGATAAGCCACCGTCATTCCAACAAGCTTGTTTCCGTTGCATTTTACAGTTTCAGCTTATTTCGTTATTGAATAGAAAACCAATTTTACTGTATCTCTATTATTTTGTGTTAAGAACTTGTTAATAATCTGTATTCATTTTGTTCTGCAAATAAAATCTGGATCAGTGGTATCAAAGCGGTCTGCTCCTTGTCGTCTTAATGCATGTCCCCAACGAGGTCAGAGTACAAAGAGTTGGGTCGCGAGCTTGTTTCTCTTGAGGAAAGAAACTCTCGCACGACCAAGCGACCTCCCATGGCAGGAGAAAAGAAAGATGATGAGATAGGAGATCCTTTCAAACTGTTGATTGAGGAAGCCCTCATGCAACAGAGGAACGAGATGATGGATAGTTTCGCGCAAATCCTTCGGTGGCTACCAACAGAGGACGCATCTTCTTCGAACGGAGGCGCCGCCCCCTTCAAGGTACAAATAAACTTCGATATTCCTATATTTGAAGGTCAGATAGACGCAGATGTTGTAGACAAGTGGTTGAATCTACTAGAAGGGTATTTTTCTATCCATAACTTTTTGAATAAAGAAAAGTTTACTTTTGCGCTCCTCAAAGTCGTTCCCCATGTCAAAGATTGGTCGGAAACTTTATGTGAGCAAAAAGAAACAGAGGAAACCTCATTATTTTCAGTCACTGCCACCTGGGAATCCTTCAGGGATGCTATTAAGGAACAATACTACCTTGTCGGAATTTATGACGACCTATATACCAAATGGACCACACTGCGGCAAGAAAGAGACCAAGCAGTGCCAGATTTCACAAATATCTTCCATACCTTGCGCACCAAGTTGGGTATCAAATATTCAGAGAGACATCTGGTGCTCAAGTATCGCGGTGCTATACATAGATACATCCAGACCAAAATGGAATTTTTGGACATCTCATCCTTGGGCGCGGCCTACCGATATGCCATCAAAATTGAGCAGAAGCTCAAACAAAAGACACGACAATTTGGGCCTGGGAACCCCTCACAACAAAATCCAGGAAAGGGAGGCCCCAACCCATCGAACAAAGGACAGAGCAAAGATGGGCAGTATCAGGACAAACAATCCAAGCCACAAGCAAATAAGGACAGTGGAAAGACAAAGAAAGATACCGGGAAGTGGTGCGACTTCCATAAGAGTCGTTGGCATAACACTGCTGATTGCCGCTCAAAGCAGTCGCTAGTGGCTGAAGTGAAAGCCTCTAAATCAGATGCAGATTATGACTCTGAGCCAGAACCATAAAGGGGAAGACAGATCATTGACGCAGAATCCAGTGCCACCGTTGCTACCACCAAGCTCCAGCCTGGTGAACGAGATGAGCCAGAAGAAGGAGAGTGCCTCTTCCATTCACAGATGAGGGTAAAAGACACCCCCCTGCACTTCATCGTTGATAGCGATAGCTAGAAGAACCTCATCTTAGCAGAGCTCGTCAAGTGGCTAGCCCTGCCAACGATGCCACACCCAGAATTGTACACCATTGGATGGATCCACCAAGGAAGCGATCTCCGCGTCAGCCAACAGTGTCGACTGTTGTACGATATCAAGCCCTTCAAAGATGAGGTATTGTGTGATGTTGCTCCTCTCGAATTTTGTGATGTTCTTTTGGGCCAACCTTATTTATGGAAACGTCATGTTGTATATGAGTCTAGGCCTCGTAGTGTTATTATTACTTTGAACAAGAAATTGTACAGTATACCCGAGGCAGTCCCACCTAGTGCTATTTCCTTGATCTCTGCTAAGCAATGCAGGAAGGTCATCTCTCAGATGGGGAAGTTTGTCTTCTTCGTGATTCGCTCTTAGAATAAGCAAAAGATCACAGCCACATCGAGGGTCTCTGCGGTCGACCTCTCCACACAGCAGAAGCAAGTAGATAAGGTCGTGGAAGAATACTTAGATATCTTCTCCTCACCTACAGGGGTACCTCTACACTGCCAGGTCAAGCACCCCATCGATCTGACCCCCAACGCACCGCTACCCAATGGGCCAGTCTATCGTCGTTCTTTGTTAGAGAATGAGGAGATCAAGCGATAGATCCAAGAATTGCTCCACAAGGGCACATCCGCCCCAGCTCATCACCTTGTGGGAGCCCAATCGTGCTGGTACAAAAGAAATATGGAACCTGGTGACTCTGTATTGATTACTGGGCTCTGAACAAAATCACAGTTAGAAATTGGTACCTGATTCCCCGAATCAATGACCTCCTTGATCAACTCACGGGGGCCAAATACTTCAGTAAGATTGATTTGAAGTCTGGCTACCACCAGGTCCCGATAGAACAGACAGATGTATGGAAGACCGCCTTCAAGTCAAAGGAAGGCCTTTTTGAATGGTTGGTCATGCCCTTTGGTTAGACAAATGCTCCAACCACTTTCATGAGGATGATGGACGATATCATGTGACCATTCACCAATACTTTTGTAGTGGTGTATCTTGATGACATTCTAATTTACAGCAAGACTTGGGCCGAACACTTGTAGCATATTCAGCAGGTTCTGCACACCTTGCGGTAGCACAAGCTATATGCCAACTTGGAAAAATGATCCTTCGGCATGGACAGGGTCCATTACCTGGGCTACATCATTGATCAACATGGCGTACATGTGAATCCAACCAAGATCCAAGTCATCCGTGACTGGCCATCCCCAACAACACTCACTGAGCTTTGGAGCTTCTTGGGCATTGCCAATTTCTATCGCAGGTTCGTGTTGGGTTTCTCCCATATTGCATGGGCCCTCAGCCAAATAAACATGAGTGGTGGTAAGGTGAAATTTGCGTGGGGCTGGTCCCAATAACAAACGTTCGATGATTTGAAGCAGCGCTTGTGCTCAGCCCCAGTACCTTCACTACCAGACCTGCAACATCCTTTTGAGATCGAGACAAATGCTTCAAACTATGTTGTGGGCGTCGTTCTCACTTAGCACGGCCACCCCGTGGCCTATCATAGTGAGACACTGTCAGATACTATCTGTAAGTACCCTACTTACGACAAAAAAATGTACTCCATTGTGCAAGCATGCCGCGAGTGGAGACATTACATTCTTGGGAAGGAGACAATCATCCACACTGATCATAAGCCACTGCAGTTCATGCAGACACAGGGAAAATTGCAGAATGACTACCATTAAAAGTGGTCCATATACTTGTAGCAATTCCACCTCAACATCAAGTATAAAACAAGAAGCACCAATCACGTCGTTGATTGCCTTAGCAGACCGCCAGTCGTGACACTCACCACGGTGCTAGACTCTTGTGGCCATGAGACATCTGGATGGACCCAACTCTATGAGACAGACCTTGACTTCGCCACCACCGACCAAATGTTGGGTGCAAACACAGTTGTCGATAATTTCCATATTCAGGATGGGTTCTTGTGTCATCTGGGCCATATCTGTGTTCCATCAAGTGAGCGAGCAAAGCTAATCTGGGAAGCCCACTACAGTCGGGTGGCAGGATACTTCGTCGTTGAAAAGACAGTGGCGATGCTACATAAACATTTCTATTGGCCGAAACTTCGACAGGAGGTCAGCAAGTATATCAGGTCCTTCACTACCTGTGCTATTGCCAAACCGACCACTAAGAAATAGGGCCTATACACCCCTCTTCCTACTCCTGACAGGCCATGGGAATCCATCT
>ML802003.1:60680-81300 GCA_009831015.1 Picea engelmannii
GATAACAGTATATATCATCAAGAAAAAGGTACTATAAGTTGCTCAATAAATGCTAAATATCAAGTAGAAAATGCAAGAGAAAAACTAGTAAAGGACTAGCTAAACTCAAGATGAAAAAAACCAATACTCTTAGCATAAAAGATAAGGCTGTTGTAAACACTTGCCTGCAGAAAATTATATCAGCCTTATGGTTGTAACATTCAATGTATTACAACAAGAAAATAAGCCACTGAAATCTCCTCAAACTTTGCCAAAAAGTGCGTTGGACCAAAGAGAACAAGCGTGCAAACTTTGAGCAAATTCCAATGGTTGATAAGAGAGTTATTTAACCAAGTAAGTTAGGGTTTCTGTAGCCCTAATGGATGAATGTGAATTTTTTTAACAACAACAATAAGTACCCCCTATATGGGGACTCCCTAGTGGCTGTGAGGTGCCTAAGGAACAAGGAAAACAATCCACTTTGCAAGAAGACAAAATGACCGAAAATCACGTTTCCCAATGCAATATTTTATTTCTCCAATGCAAAAAATCAATGATTAGTGCCTTTACTATTGGGTTAATGGAGTCACAAGGAACTTAGATAAGCTACCTCCTTGGGGGTGTAATCCATTTTACTCCCCAAGGCAAGTTGATCTAAGCTAGGGTTAAAGATAAGAGGGTGTATGCCCTTATACTTCTCTTAGCAAACCCTTAATAAATGAGACAAAGCAAATAAAATGATGAAGGCTATGGTGGGGGTGTATGCCCTTAAACTTCCCACCTAGCTCCTATCATAACAATACTTGAACTTGAAAAATGATAGAATTATAGTAGAAAACCATACCAAGCTCAAGAGAAATGCCAAGATAAACCACCACAAGAGATAGAAAGCATCATCCAAATCTAGCGCTAGACCTTCCTCCATCAACCATTCATAAACATAGCCATAAAACAAGTGCACAAGAGATAAAAGAGCCAAGAGGGCCGAAAATTTCAGACCAAGTCTCTCACAAGAGGGAGAGTTATGTTTTAAATGAGATCTTATGATCTCTATTTATACTAAAAGTAGATAACATAGTTTGTCCACAAAATAAGGAGTAAAACACAATATTAGGGGTCAACAACCCTAATATTTCCCCCTTAACAAAGTAATAGTAAACAATTCACTTAAAGTTTCACTTCTTGCACAAATTAAACCATAATTTAGGAGGACGTCACCCCTTTAGGGGACATTTTTCCACTTTAAGGAAGTCGTTGGTGTTGGAGAAGCGTGGATGGGCCTCCAAAGGCCATGTGTCAAGCATCTAGGCAGACATATCATGGTGAAGACCCTTCTCCTCCTCAAACATCCATATGTCAAAGAGTGGCACCTCACCACCATGCCCTATCCCCCCATGATCATGACATCAAGCTCAAAAGTGGAACGTTTTTCCCCTCCTGGGAAAATCGTTTGGTAAGTAAGGGGTGGGCTAGGTCATCCAAGTCATCATCAAGGCCGTCCAAGTCTGATCTCTCTCATCTGACATTCGGGCCCTCGACATCCAACTTGTGGGCTTGTAGCCCCATGGAAGCCCAAGCTAGGCTTGTTCTCCCAAAATTGTCCACCAACTAGGTCCTGCAAAGACAAATGGACACGCCCTCCAAGGATATCAAGTCATAACATCATGATAAGTGGATCCAATCAATAAATAATCCATCTAAGCATGTGCATCAAAGATCACTATATCAAACAATTAACAACTCAAAGACACTATGCAACTTGTCAAGCTTAAGTATGGGACGGTTGACGAGGTGTCCTATTGGGTAGGTCTTGCCCTAGGTCAAGGAGAACTTTCAATATATCCCTCTTTAAGCCATGTAAAGTGGATGAGGTGGTAGGGGTCAAGACTCAATGGGCATAGGGCTCATGACATACAATGGGTCATAGTGTCTCATTCATGGGTGCCTTTGTAGAGGGTGTGTGGTACCTTCGTCCACAATGCACTTTTTCCAAGCCCATCAATTGCCTTTCATATTTCTTTCTTTATTTTATTTCAATATAGAATAAGGAGAGATTGAAGGTCACTACCCTGACGTGGTGACCAGGTGGTGTTAATGTCACCCACAAATACCTAATGGAAATGAGAAGGTTGGATCGTGATGAGACCCGATTTATCTCAGCCGTGCAATTGAGAGCCATTGCCCTGGTTTGGTGACCAGATGATGACAATGTCATACCACTAGATATCCATGGATGTGATAGGTCAGCTCGTGATGGGACCTCCTATCCTTCAACTAACCTTTTAAGCATTTTATTTTATTTTGGGTCCCCTTTATTCAAAGATAAGTGTTTCATTGCTTTCTTGGGTGATCCATGGGAGAAGTATCTGGAAGGTTTATATAAGGATTTTATATTTTACCCAACACCAACCCCTCTGGGGCTTTATCATCTTCTTCCCATAGAATGAGGGACAACCCCTTCTTGGGTCAACACACCCTAAAATCCCAAGAGATAAGGTAATGGAGGGGAAAAATTATGGAAAGTGGTAAGTATGGTTGGCAATGGTACGATGGTTCATTAAGGGAGTTCCCAATAACAAACCCATCCCTAAGGAAAACCACTTACTAGGGAACAATGTCAACCACCAAGGTGAAGAAGGGAAAAAGGCATAATGTCCAAGCACATATCATGAAATCTAGAGCAATCTAAGATACAATATAATCAAATGGCTTAAGTATTGAAATGATGTTCACCATAATAATGACTTGTACCTCATGGAGCAAGGCCCACTGCCTTCCAGAAGCTAGCTGGTGTGGTGGATGCCATCTGCAAACCTGTGACCATCTGTGGTGGTAAGTGGGTTTCCATTTGTGCAAAAGGGTATTGTTGGTCATATAGTCTCTTGACACTCCATATCTACAACTTGAGGGCCTCGAGACATGATCTCCTTAGTTATCCACAAAATGGGGATAACAGGAGGAACTATCAATTTCTCAAGAAAATTCCATAAGATTAATCTTACTATGGGGGAATATGTAATGAATAGTCCAATGATTTCTATACCCATGGGTGGTGTTGATGTCGTACTAGGGGTCCAATGGTTATAATCATTGGGAACATTGGGTTTTAATTTTCAAGAACTTTTCATGAAATTTTCATTGGAAGGAAAGGAATTTGAGTTAAGGGGTATCACAAGGAAACCCAGTAAGGTGGTAAGCTCTAATGGCATCAGAAAATTATTGAAAAAGGGGCATCATGGTGTAATTGCACAACTATGCTCATTGTATGTTCAAACACCTAATCCATTTATTCCCCTAGATCTCCAAGGGATCATTGATAAGCATTCCAAAGTATTTGAAGATATTCCCCCCACTCATGATCATGTTATTCACTTAATTCCTGGGAGTTTTCCTCCTAACATCAGGCCTTACAGATACCCTTATGCGGAGAAGAGTGAAATTGAGCGTATGGTTGAAGAAATATTAGAGGCTAGCAATATTAGACCTAGACAAAGTTCTTACTCTGCACCGATGGTAATGGTACTCAAGGGAAAGGACTTACACAAACCCATTTATGAGAAGGAAATGATGGCAATAGTGCATGCATTGAAGCAATGGCTCCCTTTCCTAATAGGTAGGCACTTCAAGGTAAAACAAATCATGACAGTCTTAAATACTTCTTGGAATAAAGACTATCTTCATAAGAGCAACAAAAATGGGTGACCAAAATGTTGGGTTATGACTTTGAAATCATGTACAAAAAAGGGAAGCAAAATGTTGTGGCAGATGCACTCTTAAGAAAGGATGAAGATGTTTAGGCATTTCTTTGTGCTATCTCTATCATCCAAACTGATTGTATAATAGAAGCAAGGGATGAATGGAAGAATGATGAAGAAGTGTGGACTCTCATTTAAAGGTTGCAACAAGATTCCAGTGCATCTGATACATTTACATGGAAAAATGATTCACTATGGTACAAATATTGCTTATATTTATGTAATAACTCTCAACTCAAACAAAAGGTACTTTTGGAATTGCACACCTCTCAAGTAGGAGGACACTCATGATTTTTGAAAACCTATAACAGGGTCAAGATGGAATTTTTTTGGGATGGCCTTAAAACTTATGTTCAAAGGTTTGTGGCAGAATGTTTGGTTTGCCAAGAAAATAAGGTGGAAACAATTAAGACCCCGGGTCTTTTACAACCATTAATCATTCTAAGTCAACGTTGGGAGGATGTTTCCTTGGATTTCATCATAGGGTTATTGAAGTCTGAAGGAAAGAATGTCATCATGGTGATTGTTGATAGACTTACCAAGTACACACACTTTTATGCACTCTCTTATCCTTTCAAAGCGAGTACAGTTGCTACCACATTCATGGAGACAATTCAAAAGCTACATGGAAGCCCAAAGATTATCGTAAGTGATAGAGATCCCATCTTCACCAAACATTTTTGGACAGAATTATTTTCTTGTTTGGGTACTCAATTGGCTCATAGCTCATCTTATCATCCTCAATCTGATGGACAAACTAAGATAATGAACAAATGTCTGGAAGGCTACCTTCGTTGCTTTGTCTATGATAAACAAACACAATGGTTCAAGTGGTTACTCTTGGTAGAATGGTGGTATAACACTTCCTTTCATACTGCAAAAAAAAATGACACCATTTATGGCGCTTTATGGATATCACCCACAATCCATCACTTCTTCTCTAAAAGAAAAATCTAAGGTTCAAGCAGTGGAAGATCACATCGAGCATCAACAACAAGTTCTCCAACTCTTAAAGGACAACCTGAGCATCACACATAATCGCATGAAACAAAAACCAGATCAATATCATAGTGAAAGAAGTTTTGAAGTAGGGGATTGGGTATTTTTAAGACTGCAACCATACAAACATATGTCCCTCAAGCAAGCCAAGAAGGATATTAATTATCATTGAAGTATTATGGCCCTTATAAGGTGTTGCAAAATATTGGTACTATGGCATACAAATTGGAGTTGCCTGCATCTTCGCGAGTACACCCAATTTTCCATGTTTCATGCTTAAAGAAGGTTATAGGTGACAAGATCCTAGTTCAAACTATATTTCCAAAACTTGACGAGGAAGGAAAAATTATATTGGAGCCTGAAGCTATCACTGACACAAGAATTCACCAGTTGAGGAATAAATCAATTTCATAGTATGTCATTAAGTGGAAGAAACTACCTGTTGAAGATTCCACGTGGGAATATGAGTCTTTTATACATAAGAATCCAAAACTACTCAAGCATTGAGGACAACAATTGTCTAAAAGGGAGGGGCATGTTAAGCCCTAAATCGTGGCACATTACCCCTTAATTGGGGCATATTACATTAGTATTGTTATTTTATTTATGTCAGCTTGGGTCCATTAGTTGTAATTGTACCTCCTAGTCTCCTATATATATCAAGGAGACCTTTTCATTTGGATTCATCTTGTATTTGTGAATTCTTGTGATGTATAAGGAGGTTTCCCCCTCGAATAGGCTTATTATTTGAATTTCTCTCTTTGTCAAGGTGTGGAGTACTTATTTTGAGGTTCTTATGCTATTTTGATATTTGGTTCTTGGCATCATCGATACCAATCCATGAATATTGGCAAGCTAAGAATGTAAAGTCTCCAATGCAAAAGGGACTACCTCTTTCAAAAGGCATGATCGAGAAAGATGACTCCTCATATTATTTTTTTTCTCATCAATATGGAGAATGCTCGAGGATAGATAAAGCAAGGAGAACTTCAAATGAAGAAGTCCTTCATAAACAGTTAGTCTTACCTTCCAGTCTAGAGAACGATAACATGTGTAAGACATCTTCAAAGAAAGATGTGCATGCAAAAGGAGAAAGAATGAAGACTTTTCTCACTAGTAAATGGTCTTTGTATCCATGTGCTTCTCGTGGAATTAGTAACCATGATGTGGAGAAGTGTTGAAGAAGATAGTTTGTGAAAGTTAAGCCCTCCAAGAAGAAGGATAAAGGTAAAGATCATTTCTCAAAGCAAAGGAAAACAAGGAATGATAAGAAGGGATCGTGTTTCCAAGATGGGAACATGACACTCTGCTCTTATTGTGGTAAGAGTGGACATTAGATTGAGAAGTGTTGGACACTTTACTTGCACTTATTTCTTAAGCAGAACTAGAAGGATGTAAAGGTACTTGCAAGAAGACAAGCAACAACTCCATTTGAAATTAATGGTCTTACTGAAAGACTTGAGAAAGAATGATTCCCTATGGTTGGTCTTGGCAAAGTGATGTATGAAGACATCGAGGAATGGTTCGTGGAAAATGGCTCATCTCGCCACTATTAGAATAATAGGTGTGCTCATTTCACCATAGAAAATATCTCAATATTCTCACCCAACCATAGGCACAAATGCCACCCTCGAGCACCTTAACCTTGACAAAGAGAATAATTATGGAAGTAAACCCTTGAACTGATAGCTAATCAAGGTAGTGTACCTCTCTCCAGAGCTAACGTACCAAGCAGAAAATCCAAACCATAACCAAGAGAAAGTCCAAGCCAAAACCGAAAATGCCAGTTGCAGCAGCTGCAACTGCAACTCCTCTCCAAACTTGTGCACTACTCGTCTTATGCAGTTGTGAGGGTGAGTGTGACAAATGAGCTTTAGATCCCTCTTATTTATAGTCCTCCAAGTGACCTAACTGGGTGGACTTCTACTTTTGGAGGATAATAATTTAATATAAATTTTTATCTTGAGCCAACTTGTCTTCTAAGGTTATTTCCTTACCTTCTAAGGTTTCTCTTGCTTCCCAAAATATTCTAGTCTTGTCAGGGTGACACATGGAGGTTAATACCTCCCACAACTACCATAATATCAACACTCCCTCTTAAATATGGAGGTATTAAAGGAAATGGTCTTGAGAAAAAACAAACCATTCAACTGATAACATCATCATAGCCACATAGGCTATCTCATGGTCAAATCATGAACACCATCATTACTATCAATATCATCTGATAGCATCAACTACATCATCTCTTGAAGCCATACTCCATCTAAGTAATCAAGCATGATGTTGAATTATTCACTCACTCCACATAGTGATACAAGAACCATTCTTCTAGTCTAGACATGTCTTAGAAGAATAATTGTTCCAACAGATGCTGGAAGCCACACCATGGGCTACAAGGACTATTCTTCTAATCTGAACATACGTCCTAGAAGAATGACTGTTCTAGACCATTTTCCACAAGGAGAATGTTTGTTCATCAACATACTGACTATCCATCTAGCTGGTAATCATATCCAACACTAGTGATAGTCTTCATGGCAATCATAACAATTCCATTCAATAGAACACAATTGTGTCTATCCATAGTAGTACACAACTACTATCCAGTGGTACACAACCACACCTAGTAGCACACAGCTACTAACTAGTGACACATAGTCACAAGCAGTGGAACACATCTTCCACAGTGGCATACAACCATTGTACAGAGACATACAATCTCCACAATAATCATATCATTTGATATCAACTTGCATAACAATATTATGATACAGATTGAGTCATCTGGGCCATTCTTCCACTCATATCTATGAGATCTGGAATAAAATCTACCCTCAAAAAGTAAAACATTAGCCATGGGCTATCTGTACTATTATTCCCAAGCATAGAAGAATAATTGTCCCTGATTTTTTAGCATGGACCATTCACCTAACTGGGACATTCCTCCGACACTAATCATAATGCAACCTGGAGAGAATGAGTCTGCCCCAGGGAATGCATGTCCCTGATTGTTGAACCTGGACCATTCACCTAACTGGGCCATTCCTCCGACACTAATCATAGTGCAACCTGGAGAGAATGAGTTTGCCCTAGGGAATGACTGTTTGGACCATTTCCTATGGAAATGATTGTCCCACACCAACCTCCAAAACATACCATTCTTCGAAACTGCTCACAACTGCAAACTTCGAAAGAATGACTGCTCAACGAGGAAGACCATTCTACTTGACCACTACTTAGAGTGATTTCCAAGAAGAATGACTGTCCTAGACCATTTCCCCACACTGGCCACAAGGGGAATCATTGTTTATGGTACATCAACAATCTATCATACCATTTTCATTACGAAAATGACTGTCTGATCTGGACCGTTTCCCGAACTAGAAAATTCCTGTCCGTTAGAAATCTTGAACCACTTTTCGAATTGAAAAGGAAATGCCCATCCTGGACTATTTTCCGAATTGGAAAATGACTGTCCATAAATCAATAACATATTAGTGCTCCCTCTCAACCTCAGAGTAATCACTTCATTTTCCAATAAGGAAGTCATCTCCACGATCCCTAACTTGTCTCTTAAGTACACAAATTTTTCATCTTGGACAGAGGATTTACCAAAATATATGTTATCTGCTCATCTGTGGAGATATACTAGAGAACCACTTCTCTCTTTTGGACTTTATCACGGAGAATATAATGCTTGATCTCAATATACTTCGACCTGTCATGGAACATTGGTTTCTTTGAAAGCTTCACATAGCTCTGATCATTACAATATATCATGGTCGAATTTAGCACCTGATCAGACAGTCCAAAAACCAACTTATGGAGCCACATTGCTTTTGTACAAGCATGACAAGCTGCAATATACTTTGCTTATGTAGTGCTGAGTGCAACAGACTTCTGTTTCCTGCTAACTTATGACATCATGGAAAATCTTAAGCTGAAACATATCCAAGTAGCACTTCTTCTATTATATGTACTTCCTGCCCAATCTGAATCGATAAATTCATGTAGTTGTATGTCATAATTTAAACATCCCTAAAAAAAAATATCTGGATGAGTATTCTCCAAGTACATTAACAAGCCAATCCATTGTCAATATAGGTATGGGTCTTCTAGATTAGAGTCTCTTCAACTTCTTCAGATCTGTTATCATGGGAGTTTTCCATAAATTTGCAATCCATCATCCCAGACTTCTAAGTAACCATTCTGATACACTTTCTCTGTCATAGGAAGTTTTCCACCACACTTCTCATGTATATGAGATACTTTGCATCAAGTTGCTTGAATCCATACAAGGTCTTTTCCCATTTGTATACATGGGTCTCTTTTTGGTATAAGCTTCTTTATCAATTTGCTTTATTGGGAAGAGCAATCTTTTACATGTAAATTTCAATCCATGGATACTGCAAGAGGTATATCTGGTTTACTGGAACAAGTTGTCGTCATAGTCTCCCTCCTTCTGGAAGAACCTCTAGTTTTGAATCACATTTTCTTACATACACTGTTCTTCATCACAACTTCCATTTTTTCTAGTTGATTACTTCTAGTGGGTTCAAACCAAGAATGTAGTCCTATGATTCTCGGTATAATAATTGATTGTTATGGATTTTCTTGGAATCTTCATGTTTTTCCTCATGTTCCTTTTTAGATTTTGGGTTGATCGAGTCTTCTGTAGATTCCACGCCCTTCCTTCCTGAAGATTCCAACTTCTTCCTTTCATCATAGTAACATGGATGTAGATGGACAACCAAGGATACTTAAGACTTATTTTTGAAGAAGACTTCTTCTAGAGTCAAATTGAACACATGCTTCTTATCATGGCTGCTACATTCAATGGGAACATGGACATATACTTGATAATCTTCACGGATTATTCAATGGATCATATCATTTAGGATTAACTCACTCCCAATCCTCGCTTCATGCATGAATGTATGCTCTTCTTTTGGAATTCTGTAATCAACTCCCTCCATTTAAGAGAGTCCATGCTTCCATTTGCATTCTTATTTCCTTTTGCAAAGTGTCACAACTCTTATTCTAATTTCCTCTTGATGACTTACTTCTTTATGATTTGACTCCTTCTAGGTCTCTTTAGGTTTGATTTTGATTTCGGCTTATCTGGCAGTTGTTACTTATGTAATAGATTCCTCAAGAATTTTCCAATGTACTTCATCTTCTTGTAGTCATTGTAATAGCAATCGTTATCTTGTTATTCTTTCATAGGTATTGTTTCACTGACCATCTTTTCTTCTAAGAAATAGATATGCATGATATGTACAGGAACTATGTAAACATGGTATGTACAAGAACTATGAAGAATATTGTTATGTTGACTAGAAGAAGAAGTATGTTTTATCTTGCTTGGATTTCTTTGAGGGTTCCCTTTCTTTGACAATTGTTGCTTTGTTTGTTTCCTTCCTTTTATTTAACTCAGGACAATGGTTCCTATAGTGACCATATTTTCGACAGTTTAAGCATTGTATTTTTGACATATCCTTTTCTTGATTTGGTTTCTTCCTTAAGCCAAACATCCTTTTATTCCTGAAATTCTTGAATTTTGCTGTGAATGCTTGATCATCATATTTATTCTAGGATTTCTCTTTTTTGTTAATCCTTGATTCTTCTTGTGCACAACAGGTCCAAAGTTCTTCAAATGTGGGATACTCCTTTCTTGTGTTCATGCTTGTGGCAAATGTATCCCATGTCTTGGGAAGGCCATTGCGTACTATATTTACTAGTTCTTTTTTTTGAAATGATTTCTTCAATAGCTTGTAGTTGATCTCTTAACTAAGAGATGCTCACAAAGTATGATGTTATTCTGTCATCATCATTCATTTTCATGTCATAGAGCTCATTCTTCAGACTCATTACTTGTCCAATGTTTCTGACTGAGAAGAGGTTATTTAGGGCATCGTACATCTTCTTAGATGAGTCAAGATGAGAGATGTAGGGTATCAAGTGGTGTTTTACAAAGTTCACTATGATACTAATAGTGTTGATGTCAATGTCCTTGAACTTATCCATAACTGCAACGTTATGATGTTCCTTCTCTTTTCCTGCTTCAAACTGTGGTTCCATGATCTTACCTTTCACCATATCCAACACTTTATTCTTGGCAAGGATGATGTCAATCCTTGTCGTCCATGCTCTGAAGTTAGAAGCCCCTTCTAACTTGTTTTATGACTTCATAGAGTAAGTCATGACTACTTTGACTTTGACCAAAAAAACAAACTTGACGTCTTGGCTTGTTGAGAGTACCAGGAGGTGCGTTAGGCTAGGGTGCACTAGGCTAGCCAGGAATTAGGTCAATCTCTTCACTTAAGGTGCCTTAACAAGACGGTTAGGGTTTCTTTTCCACAACAAAACTTTGACTGCAACTGCAACTATAACTGAGCAAATCCTCCCAATCTCTCTTCCAGTGGTTAGACTGTTCGAAGATAGTATGGGCCCATAACCTGTTAGAATAATAGGTGTGCTTGTTTCACCATAGACAATATCTCAATATTTTCACCCAACCATAGGCACAAATGCCACCCCCGAGCACCTTAACCTTGATAGAGAGAATAATTCTGGAAGCTAACCCTAGAACCAATAGCCAGTCAAGGTAGCATACCTCTCTCTAGAGCTAGCGTACCAAACAGAAATTTCAAACCATAACCAAGAGAAAGTCCTAGCCAAAACCGAAAATGCTAGTTACAACAATTATAACTCCAGCTCCTCTCCAAACTTGCGCACTACTGATTTTATGCAGTTGTGAAAGTAAGTGTGACAAATGAGCTCGAGCGCCCTCTTATTTATAGTCCTCCAAGTGACCTAGCTAGGTCGACTTCTACTTCTGGAGTATAAATTATTATCTTGAGTTGACTTGTATTCTAAGGTCATTTCCTTACCTTCTAGGGTTTCTCTTGCTTCCCGAAATATTCTAGTCTTGTCAGGGTTACACATGGAGGTTAATACCTCCTGCAGCTACCATAATATAAACAACCACATGACCGAGATGAGATCAGTATTTCTAACTTTCTCAGAATCTGACACAGAATTCTATGTAGTATCTAGAACCAACACCAAGCAAGCAATAAGAGGGTATGGATATGTAAGATTCCAGCTCGAGTCGAGAGGATTTATGGGAATAGAACACATATTATATGTTCTAGATTTGAAGGTAAACCTACTCTCAGTTGCGACAATTGAAGATGAAGGTTATGCAGTCACATTCCATAATGGCCAGGTACTTGTGTATTCAAGGGAAGCTACTCCAAACACAACAATAGTGATTGGTGTTCACAAATAGAGGTTATATAGGTTACTGGGAAGACCTATAGCTTGGTCTAATGGTTTCTTGGATTCAACATCAGATTCAATGTCATTTTCAACACTAGTGTCAGAGGCATTGTCAGAGGTGGGAAGCTGCGAGACTCCTCCCAGTACAATGGGAAGAATGAGCCCATAATTAAACCATCTAAATATTTCATTGTAAATATGTATATTTGTAAATGTAATATGAATATGTAGATATCTCTATATGCATATTTGTAAATTATAAGAGTGAGAGGATTTTGTAAAATTTCTATATTGCCACCTTATATGTAGATAAGAGTGAGAGGAATTTTTTGAGAGAGTTTATATATTGCCACCTTATATGTTGTAAAGAGCGAGAGGAATCTCATTAAAAGAGATTTCTAAATAGCCACCTTACATATTGTTTTGGAGTGAGAGGAATCTTGTAAAAAGGATTTCTATATAGCCACTTTGTTTTAGAGTGAGAGGAATCTCGTTATAAATATTTCTAATCCTTTCGACGACAGTATAGACAATTGTATTGACTCATCATCGACTAAAGGGCTACATATGTATCAAATTTTCTAAGTCAACATTCTTGATTCTGAGGAATCGAAGGTGAAGAGACAAAATGATGCAAGCAGTTGGAACATGTAGATCAGAAGTAGGAAGAGCATCGAAGTAATGCAAAAAATTCTAGAGCTGGTAAAGGAGAAATAATCCTCTTCAGAAAAGAGAGGCACAAAGGTGCATGCTATAAGCATCTTTAAATTGCTATGTCATGTTCGTGTGGATGTATACATTGAATAGAAGCAAGTCAAGTACGAATGATACCAATACATATAAAGTTGTTTTTCAAGGTAGGAGAGTAATGGACGGGGAATTCATTCGGAGACTCCTATAGATACATCAACAATACAATAACAACGAGTCCAAATGGGAAATGCATAGATCAACATTCGACTTGGTTTCATATTGGCCTAGATGGAATATCTTCAGCAAGATGAGATGGGAGTGGATGTTGAAATACATGATACAGGTATTTCAAAGATGAAAAAGACTTTTGTTGTTATGGAATATATGAGACAAAACCATAGCTATATTATATTAGCGACAGTGCCAAAGGCTAGAGTTAGATCCACGTTCCATAAAAGTAGACAAAAGTACACTAATCTAATACCTAATATTGAAGACCCAATATGAAAACTAAATTCCAGAAGATTTAGCAAGATGGAAGAGTGAGTTATCATCACTATGTTGTTGAATATCTATATTTTTGGAGGTCCAAAAGTTCTTCACTAGGGAGGTGTGATCCAATAGGATCCAAAGAATTCTCATAGAGGTCCAGGAAGATCCATAACACTCAAATAGGTCCCAGGAGATCCATAAAAGCTCAAAATTTGACCATTTGAAATGACCAAGAAAATAACATCATTTCACAGAGCTCGGCGATAAATTTCCAACGACGCAAAAATCTCCTCAAACAGAGTTTGTATGCAGAAGAAATGGCTGGTCAAAGTTTGGTCAACAGGTAAAAAGTCAAAGGGAAAAGTAAAGGGTGACATGTGTCACCACTGTAAGGGTGACACATGGCACATGACCGTACAAGTCGTAAAGGTGACGTGGTGACCTCACATGGTGACACGTGGTTGGCATATGACTGGGCAAATCATACATCCATGTGGACTAATCTGTCATTGACATGTGACATAAGGGAGCCAATGAGAGGCTACCACGTGGCAGCCTCCCATTGTCAATTATGGTCATGGTTTATCAGAATTTATGGATTTGACGGGGGTCGAACCCGTGACCTCCATAATCTTTACCAAGCCTCCACTACCATCACATGAGTCTTAACCTATACATGGCACATGTTTTATTTGAAGTCATGTGGTGTATTAAAAGGGGTTTAAAAGGGCCGAGGGCCTAAGCCCTAAACCATGGTTCTATGCAATGTAATGTGACGAACACTATATCCCACGGGGGCTTAACAAAATATTCCATCGCATAACTATATTCCACCAAACTTTATTGTGTTTATGTGTGTATATATATATATATATATATATATATATATAGTTACAATAACAAAACAACAGAAAGAGTGATGGTTGGTGGAAATGGAACCTGTGACCTCCGTCAAACTTAGCCACAGTTTTAACCAATGCACCATTAGCACCGGATGTTACGGGGATTCCCCTAAACTTAGCTTTAAGTTGCCCATGTTTTCAGTCGGAGGTTTGGGGCCGTGACCTATATATGGGTGCGGATCCCAAGACCTATACGTAGACCTAGGGCACAGATCCCAATGAAGGGAACATATCCCGAGGTTATAAGGCTTGTATCGAAGTATGTGCAGGAGAAGAGGCCAAGTATGGTGTGTCTCGTAAAGCATGCCATGAGGTATACTAATAACACCTAGGCAACTTTATACTCATTTTTCACATTTTTTCACAAGGACCATGAATTATAGGTCTATTTTATGATCATAGGTCATTTGTAAAAGTCTTAGTCCAAATTGCCATTAATGAGCTTTTAGTGCATTATTTTGTGTGCCAAAGAGGGTGAAATTGAACCAATTTGAAGTTTGGTCGAATTTATAGTCAAATTTCTTAGAATTTCGCAAGGATTCTAATGGTGAACTCATTTTCTTGTTTTGAGTAGTGGAATTAAAGAGAGTTCATTAAATTGGATTTTTGCAAGCCTATGTTGCAATGTAATTGGTACTTTTAGATGATGGAGAACATTCATACTATCTAAAGGGATTTTGTAGATGAAGTAATATATGTCATCCATATATGTAATTTGAGTTCTTTTATTTTATACTGTGTGATATCAATAATCTGTAAATTAATCATCAGTTTATGGTCTTTTTGGATAAAGAGCACATCATCATTTTTCTGTAAATCACCTAAATATGATCAGGAAATTATTTTGAATCAAGTTAGATCCTGCATGTATATATTGTAAAGAAATCAGTGGCGTCTAAGGATTATCAGATCACACACCAATAACTAAGTACATGGTCCTAAATTGYCTGTCACCATTTGCTTTATCCATAATACTTAGTGTTACAACCAAGATAATTTTTRTATGCTAGATGCATCACAACCCCATTTGATTAACACTAAACCCACCCTAAACTTGCCAATTGTTCTCTAGTCACCTCCCACACTACCCAACCCTGTCAATTTTAATCTCACAKAACAACTTGCCTTAACTATTATCTCTCCTATGTAGCCTATCACTCCTCCAAATTATCCTCGCTTCCCCAACCTCAGTTTCCTAGACAACATCTTGGATTGGGTTATCACAATGTGGCACCAATAAATTGGGCCAATGTGTACTCAATGCATGAATAATCATCRAACCATACATAACACCAATCATTTGTAGACTCAATGACATAAGAGAACAATGCATTCATTTGATTTTGGAATGTTAGGACATATCACTACTAATTATCCATTTAAACATTCAAATGAAATAGTTTGTGTTTTGTGGACCAAGAGATCATTGTAAGTTTTAAACCTGTGAAGTAAAGCAATGCATACAGATTCTCCTAAGCAAAACAAAAATTAATCAATGGCTCATACACATAGTACACAAAGATTTACGCTGGAAACCCTTAACCAGGAGAAAACTAACCTTCCTTGGTGCCACACCTTTTCAAGTATTCATTGTATGAATTTCACCATTCACAATACAATATATACAATATTTTAGGTATTCAATAGCTACCAAAACCCTAACCCCTTAATTCAGGATTAATTTAGAAAAATGCTAAAAATAGTAAAATCCGTTAAAATAGCAAAACCGCCCAATATTTTTTTGGGGGGCGATGCCCCGAACCCCGAAGGCTCCAGGCTATCGCCCAGAGCTGAACGTTGCACATAACCAGGGGGGCCAATCCTGCCCCCCCCCTGGGAGCCCCCAAAGAAAGCGCCTGATGCACACGACACAAAGAGTGAAGGAAGTTGGGATCATTAGACGTAGTTTACGAATCAGACACGCCCACACACACACATGTAAAGAATATAATAGATGCCCAACATTCTCCCACTTGTTGTTTTCTTTGCATACAGGAGTTCACAGGATTACATAGTCAACAATCTAGGGAAACAATGGCCATTGTTACTCTACACCAAGAGAACTTTTCTGTGCTCATAGACTTTGTCAATGAATCTACAACATTCTTCAAAGTGTCAATCTTTTCCAGAAACACCTTATTTTCTTCAACGATGTCTCTCACAAAGTGATACTGAACACCAATATGCTTTGTATTTGAACGATAAGAAGGGTTCTTTGCCATGAAGATTGCACTTTGGCTGTCACAATATAATCTCATTTCTTGTTGTACCAACCCAATACCTGAACACAATCTATGTAACCATACTGCTTCCTTTCTTGCATGAGTGGCTTCCATGTATTCAGTTTCTGTAGTTTAGAGTGCCACTATAGCCTATATTTTTCTCATCCAACTGATTGCTCCTCCAAATAGGTTAAACACATACCCACTTGTATATCTAATGCGATCCAGATCTCCATCCCAGTCTGCATCAACAAACCCATGTATGTCCAACACTCTATCCAATCGTGGTCTTCCTTGGTAGCACAATCCATAACTGGTAGTACCACGCAAATACCTAAAGACCCTCTTTACTGTTGTCAAATGCTCCTTCTTTGGTTTTGACATATACCTGCTCAAAACTCCCATTGCATGTGCAATGTCCGATCTAGTACAAACCATTGCATACATCAAACTACCAACTGCACTGTCATACGAAACATGGGACATGTCCTCTTCTTCTTCTTGTGTCTTGGGACACTGATCTACAGATAAATTTACACCTATAGGAATAGGAACCTTGACTGGTTTACTTCCATGCATATTAAACCTCTACAATATCGTCTCAACATATTTTCTCTAATTCAACTAGAGTTTCCTATTTGCACGATCTCTTTTAATCTCCATTCTCAAAATGAAGTTATCAGCACCGAGATCCTTGATGTCAAATTTGGAGGATACCTGCGATTTCACCTCCTTGATAACACCCATGTTATTTCCTACCAACGACATGCCATCAACATACAACACTACATAAATGAAGTGATTACCAACTTGCTTGGAATATACACAGTGATCAACCATACTTCTCACAAATCCCAATCCAAGGATGTATGTGTCAAACTTTTGGTACCACATCCTAGGTGATTGCTTCAGACCATATAGTGACTTCTTTAGCTTACAAACCAACTCTTTATTTCCCTTCCTACAAAGCCTTCTGTCTTCTTCATGTATATTTCTTCTTCCAGATCCCCATGTAGGAATGTTGTCTTCACATCCATTTGTTCCACTTCAAGATCAAAAGTAGCAACAATAGTTAAAAGAAATCTAATAGAAGTTATCTTGGCAACAAGAGAAAAAATATCACCAAATTCAATTCCCTCTACCTGGGAATAACCTTTTGCTACTAACTGAGCTTTGTATTTCTCCACTTTTCCTTCTGCATTAAACTTCTTCTTAAACAACCATTTGTTGTCAACAAATTTTCTTCCAGTTGGAAACTCAACTAGATCCCATGCTTCATTCTTATCCAAGGCATCCATTTCTTCAACCATGACCTTCTTCCAAAGTTTGCTATCCTCTTAATTCATTGCTTCCCTGACAGTTCTGGGATCATCATCAATAATAAATAAAGCAAAATTAGAACAAAAATAAGGTGGACTATACCTTTCTGGTTGCCTTCTTTCCCTCACCGATCTCCTCAATACTGGGGTATGAAGTTCTTCTTCTTCTACTTCATCTTCTTCAGTTGATTCAAATTTTGCATCATCCAACTCAAACTCTATTTTCTCAGGTTCTTCTTTCCTTGTTAGGAATTCCTATTTGGGAACATCTTTCACCTCTCTAAAAGAAACATCTCAACTGTAAAAAATCTTCTTAGTTTATGGGTTCCAAAGATTATAACCTTTCACACCATCTTTATAACCAATAAAGATACACTTTTCAACTTTATTATCCAACTTACTCCTATTTTCCTTTGGAACATGTACATAAGCATCATAACCAAACACTTTGAGATGTTCAAGAGAGGATGTCTTACAAGTCCATACCTCGTGTGGAGTTTTATCATCCAACGTTGATGAGGTTGATCGATTGACCAGGTAACATGTTGTACCCACTGCCTCTACTCATAATTCTTGTCCTAACTCGGCACCACTAAGCATGATCCTTGCTTTTTCCATCAATGTCATGTTCATCCTTTCTGCAACTCCATTCTGCTGAGGTGTGTACAGAGTAGTCTTCTGCGTTTCTATACCACACTTCTTACAGAATTCTTCGAATTCATTTATGTAGAATTCTCCACCATTATCTATCCTCAATACCTTTATTTTCTTCTTTGTCTAATTTTCTACTAGAGCCTTAAACTCTTTAAATTGATCAAATACCTCAAATTTATTTATAAGAAAATAAATCCATGTGTTCCTTGAGAAATCATCTATGAATGAAACATAATACACATATTTACCTAGTGATGGAACATGCATAGGTCCAAACACATCACTGTGTATCAACTCTAAGATCCCCTTTTCTCTTGTAGCACCAGATGGGAATCTTACTCGATTCTTTTTACCATATATGCAATGTTCATAGAAATCAAAATCCAGAGTGCAATTAGACATACCTTCAACCATACCTTTACCATTTAGTGTTCGGAGGCCCTTTTCTCCAATATGCCCCAGTCTTTGATGCCATGACATGGTATTCTTTCCAGGGACAATATTGGTGTTGTCTTCTTTATTTCTTTGCTTAGGGACAACATAGTTGTTACACCCATTAGTATAAGTTCTTCCCAACAAATTGTACAGAGTTCCACACTGAACTCCCATCATCAACACCATTGCTCCTCGTACCAACTTGCAAGTGCTCTTTCCCAATACAGTATCCACACCTGCATCATCCAACTTGCTTACATATATTAGGATCTTAGCTAGTTTTGGAATGTGCATAACCCTAGGGAGAGTTCTAATCCTTCCATCTCTTAGCAACAACTTAACCCTTCCACGTCCCATGATTTTGGCTGTTGATTCATCTCCTAGGAATACATCACCACCATTCTATTTTTCATATTCACAGAACCACTCCCTGTGAGGACTCATACGATATGACACACCCAAGTCAATCAAACATACACCACAATCTGCATGTGTATATGTAGATGTCGGGTAAACATCACCTCCTTCTTCAGTGGAGGTTTTTGCCTCTGTGGAAGAGGCATTATAAAATCCCTTTGGTTTATCAACCTTCTTAGACTTGCAATCTTTCTTATAATGCCTTGCTTTACCACACTTCCAACATTTCCTCAAAGATTTTTCTGGAGACTTAGATCTACCTTTACATTTAGATCTCCCCCCCCGAAGACTTACCAGGATTCTTGTATTGGGTATGACCTCTTACAAATAAAGCATTTGTGCTCTAACCATCCATTCTTTTCCTCCTCATCTCTTTAGATAACAAGGATGCAACTACATCCTCATACTTCAATGTAGATTGAGTGGTACTACCAATTGCTACAACCAGATTATCCCAAGTGTCTGGAAAAGAACATAATAAAGTAATACACTTATCTTCTTCTACAATTGTAATATTAACAAAGAAAAGTTGACTTACCAGAGTATTGAATGCATTTAGATGTTTTGTCATAGAATCTCCATCTTTCATCCTAAGATGATACAAATTCTTTCAAAGAACCAACTTGTTACCAGGGACTTTGATTGATACAAATTCCCTAACTTATCCCATAGTTCCTTGGCTGTAGATTCTCTCGAGATAGTCAACAACACTGAATCTGCCAGACAAAGTTGAATAATACTCCTTGCTCTTCTATCCAACTTCTCCCAATCTTCCTTCAACATACTAGTAGGTTGTGTACTAGTAGTTTGTGTACTAGAAGATTGTGTACCATTAGACTATGTGCCAGTAGGTTGTGTACCAGGATCGACAACAATCCATTTTTCTTTGTCTACAATAAGGTCCTCCATCTTGAGCTTCCATAGCTCAAAGTTTTAACCATTGAACTTCTCAATCTCGATTCTAGAAGAGCTCTCCATTTCTATTTCTACACTCAAATCATCACTGGAAAAGCTCCCACTAAACCCAAGTTTATCACAGACCCAAGATAAACTTGATCTATCAAGACTGAGCCAAACCCTCAGCAACAAAGGCATCCCTATGAAGCCAAAAATTATCTCTGATATCACATGTAAGTTTTAAACCTCTGAAGTAAAGTAATTCATATATATTCTCCTAAGCAAAACATAAATTAATCAATGGCTCATACACACACTACACATAGATTTACGCTGGAAACCCTTAACCAGGAGAAAACCGACCTTCCTTGGTGCCACACCTTTCAACTCTTCATTGTATTAATTTCACCATTCACAATACAATATATACAATATTTTAGGTATTTTGTAGCTACCAAAACTCTAATCCATTAATCCAGGATTAATTTAGAAAACCGCTAAAAATAGAAAAATCCGCTAAAATAGAAAAAAACACCCAATTTTTTTTTTGGGGCACTGCCCTGAACTCC
>ML802003.1:151508-189746 GCA_009831015.1 Picea engelmannii
AGGCTAGTAGACAATATCCAACATGACTAACAGAGGTTGGTGATGAATCCCCAACATAACTAGTAGAGGTTGGTGATGCATGTGCAATGTGACTAGCAGTGACCAGACATGTGCCCCCAACATGAATTGCAACGACTGGTTGCAGGTCTTCAACATGAATTGCAGAGGTTGTCGACCAATCTCCAACATGACTAACAGAGGTTGGTTATATGATGCCAGTATGACACACAGTGACTGGACTTGTGTCCCCGACATGACTTGTAGCGGCTGGTTGTAGGTCTTCAACATGACTTGTAGAGGTTGTCGACCAATCTCCAACATGACTATCATAGGTTGGTGATATAATGCTAGTATGACACGCAATGACTGGACTTGTGGTGGTGGTTGATTGCGGCATTTGAGACCAAGGTCCAAGGAAAGATTTTTTTTGAGAAATTGTAGGCTCGGAAGGATCCTAGTTTACACCCTGTCCAGCAGGATAATATCCCCCTCCATACTGATTCATAAAGGGTTGTAAGGGCATCGATACTGAAGTAGATGTATGCGGAGAGACAAACACATGATAAGGATTATTCGAGTGAGGATACATGTTGCCTTCAGATGAAGGAACTTTGTGAAGGGGGTTTCCCATACTATAAAAATAACTTCCCCCAGATGAAACACCATAGGACAGATGGAGGCTAGGCATGGGAAAAGTTTTCATAGGAACCGACATGGCAGAAGAAGGGTAGGTGGACAGAGTGTAATAAGTAGAATGATTGCCTATTTGGACACTTGCTTCTCGCATAGTGGATTTGTAGGAAGGAACATTCCAACCTCCTACCGTAAGAGGTGTTTGAGGGATATGACTCCCACCAAATGAAGAGAGATAATAAAGAGGCATTGGGGCCATGGTGCCCCTAGATCCAATACTAGGATTCACATGAGTGGACCAGGGAGAGGATTGCAAGGGAGAAGGGATATCAATGGGAGAATGACTAGAGATCCAAGGCGCATACTGAGTACCAAAGTTCTACATACCATTATAAGAAACAAGAGGATTCACCCCCATGAACTATGTGGGCATCATGGGGTAAGTAGCAACAAACGAGGGAGCTAGAGGGACTCCAATATCCATGATGAGGGTTCATTGTAGGCTCTTCAGGCTAACTAGTAATCAAAGAGCACACCAAAAATCAAACGACCAATATGCATGCAAATGGGCTAAAGTGGCTGAGTGGCCTCCCTCCCTAAAGAAGGTATGTCTTGTCCAAGAGGGACCTGAGACCCCCCACTAAAGATCAGAGGTAAAAAAATTAGTGATAGGGGCCCTCGTGGGCTTAACAACCATCCGGTTAGATCCACCCGGAGAGGTAATCCTCCATAAAGGCTGTGTGTTGTCCGACCCCTATCTGACCCAAGGTACTAGCAAAATAACCCCTGCAAGTAACCAATGAGATACCTAATTCAAGTAACTAATAAACCACTGTATAACCAATGCACAGGTGAGCAGTCGTAAGTTTGGATCACCGTATGGGCAGGGTGGCAAAGCCTGAAACCTTGAAAGCACCGCCTCTCATGGAGGTATGGGCACTAGCAAGATCCCCAAATACGAATAAATCCACAGAAACATCTCTGACGCTAGGAAAGTATATGTGGGATATCCCTTCAACTAACTTCGCGTGAACTCATGATTAACTCCGGTGTGAGCGGAGCCTCTTGATCTTACCAATTATACAATGGACTTCTCAACTCCCTTACTCAGACACATATGTTGATTTAATTTCCTTGGAGAAGTTTACTCACAAAATCCTATTCCAAGGCACTAAATCCTAGGTTAGTTTGTGCACCCTAGAAAATAAAATCATTACTAATAAATTTTAAATTATAGTGTTGATTTTATGGCCGTACTTACTAAAAAAGGTATGGTGATGAAACCTATGGTGTTATGACTCTGCAAGAAATTAAATATGAAAATAATGCAAAGTCTAACTTTAACTTTTAATGTATGATATGCTCCTAAAAGCAATGCAATTTACAAATTCAACTCTGCGATTCAGAAGTAAAAAATGCAATATTTCACTATATGCACTAAGCTAGTGATAAAAACTCAAAAGACAAAAGATGCCAAGCAATGAAAAATGCCTATTTTTTTGTATTTTCAATATATCGAAACTGAAAATGCATGGACTGAAAAGTAACTTGATATATAGCCCTACTGTGTATAAAAGAGAGATAACTCAAGCAGGATATCAAGCAATGAAACACCCAACCCAATGTACAAGGGCAATAAAAATGAAAATATGAAGATAAAAACTTCGCCCAAAAATTCAACGAAAAGAGGGTTTCCTGTCATCCCACAAGTACTCAACAGGCATTACAGAGACCAAATAAGGCTCAACAAGCATCAAATCCCAACCAAAAAACACCAGACCAAGCAAACAGACAAGGAAAAAGGTGTACGCGACTGTTTGGGCAAAAAAATCATATATACGTATCTTGCGGTGAGACAACCTACGTGTATATGTGACTGTCAAGCAAAAAGGTGCGTATATGCTTTGAAACAAGGTCAGGCAAGGGAGAAAGGCTGAAAACTTAGACCCAGAGTGAACATGATCTATCAAGCAATGATACGACAAGAACCACAATAGAAACGAGAGCAATCTAAGGAGAAAAGTGCTTCAAACCCTAAGAAAGAAGATTCATCCCCAAATACGATCGCCAATTCTGTTACGAGGAAAATATCTCTATGGCTAGGGTGAACCACAATAGACAGGTATGATTGTATAAATCGAATCAATTCCATCATATTCTATATAAACTAATGTGCAAGAGAAGTAAGAAAGAGGCTTACCTCATCCAAACGTTTGATGATGTCTACCATTGAGCACTTTGACCCAAAGCTTTATACCTGCAACAAGTTCTCAACAAACAAGTAGAGAAAGCATATAGTGATGATATAACAGGTTAGCACATTAGATAGCATAATCAATCAATATACAAAACAAACATGCCCATGGATCGTAACACATATATTTTCAAGATATCAATTCGATGGGAAATGTGCATTTCTATTAATAAATGATCAACAAAAGTGAAAACATTACAGACCTCCGTGTCGGCATGGTTCAGAACCAAGAAACCAAGTTCCTTCCAACTGGGCCTCCACCACTTCAATCCTCCACCAAATGCAAGCTCATATAAGGGAGACAAAGAGGTTCTCCATCAATAAGGGAAGATCTTGGGGGCTGAACACCGTGTTCAGACTTAAAGGACAAAGGGATGCAGACTCAATAATGAAGTAATAATTTCTCCAGAGTAACTTTGCTCTTAAAGTTGAATTCTCTCTTCTTTTCCATAACTCGGAATTGACTTCTTTATAGCCTTCAAAATGCAACTGAAGGGCCGAGTCGAAACGTTTCCAGTATATGGAAGGCCAAGGATCAGAGATCTCCTGTCGTGACATGGAAACTCGACATTTAATTTTGATTTTCTGGCACAAATCCCGATGTACGCGGGCTGTAGTGGAGCAGCCAGCGTATACGCTTGCTGTATAGCTTTCAATGTGCGTACAAGTGGAAAAATATTTTCTTTTGTCTCTGGATTTAACAATCAGGGAAAGTAATTCTGCATGGGGGAATGGAATAAGGCCCTCTCTACAAGATTGCATAGGGTGAGACAAATCTTGCTATAACACTGTAAAAGACATTTTCTCTGAGCTATGAAATAATAAAAATTCCTCTCTCATTGCTTTTCCCGTTGTGTGTTTTTCCAGGGTCACTGTTAGACCAAAAATATCTGTGCATTTAGTTTTTTGAATATGGTGTTGCTGATATAAATTTATTTTTGCATTAAATGCTGTTCATAATCCTCATGTTTCAGTTCTGAAATTTTGATTATATGCTGAATATTTATGGCTGTCATAAAACTGGGTTTTGGGCATTAAACATTGAGAAAAATCAGCGAGAATTGAAACTTGGTGGGGTCTGGAAATTTTACATGGTATCAGAGTCGAGTTGAAGAGAAGTGTAGATTTAAATCAACAAGACAAAGAGTGGGACATAAGTTACTGTTCCTAACATATTTTTGGAATTTTTTATTTTCAGCAGAGAATGATCAATGGCTACAGGTTTAAGGGTTGAGGAAAGACTTGATGGGGCAGTAAATTTTGGTGCTTGGAAGGAGAGAATGATTTTGATTCTATAGGAGAGTGATTTATGGGAAATTGTTGAGAACTCCACAACAAACCCAATAACTATACCTACAAATGCTACTCTTCTAGCAGCTTATAACAAGAAGAGTATCAAGGCTAAAAGAATAATCCTTGATGCCATCAAGGACCATTTGATTCCTCATGTGACAGGGAAGACAAATGCCTATGAGATGTGGGAGTCCTTGACAAAGTTGTATCAAAGAACAAATGAGAACCAAAATATGGTTTTGAGAGAGAAACTGAAAAGCATTAGAACGACAAAGGCTGAAAATGTGGTCACATATATTACCAGGTTGACACAGGTAAGAGATGAAATTGGTGCTGTTGGGGAGGCCATTGTTGACAATGAAATTGTGAGGAAAACATTGAATGGGGTAACCAAACAATGGGTTGTTTTTTCTGAGGGAATTGTGGCTAGGGAGAATATTCCCAAGTGGGAATGTCTTTGGGATGACTTTGTTCAGGAGGAAACCCAGAGAGGTTATGTGCATGGAAGTTCATCTACTGGTAATGATGAGGAGAATGTGTCTCTTGCTGCTAACAACAAGAATAAGTTCAAAAAGGATCCTAAGGGAGGAAACAAACTGAAGAGTGAAGGAAAGAAGGACATGAGAAAAGTCAAGTGCTTTGCATGTCACAAGTTTGGGCACTATGCAGGACAATGTCCTAATAATAAGAAGAAGTAGACAACAACTTCAACAGAGGTGGAGGAGTTTTCCAACAGGTTTCATAAGGAGTTTTCTTTAGTGGTTTGTCTTTCCACTAGAGCCACACATTCCAGTGTTTGGTATATTGATAGTGGTGCCTCCCGCCATATGACAGGTGTTCGTGCGAATTTGATAGATCTTACACAGATTGTCGATCTTGAGGTAGTGCTTGGAGATGACCAGGTGGTCAAGGAAGTTGGTAGTGGGAAAATATCATTTCAGAGGGAGTCTCAACCTCCCATGTTGTTGAGATATGTCCTATATGTTCCTGGATTAAAAAAGAACTTGATTTCATTTTCTAATATTGAGGAGAGGGGATATGAGGTGATGTTCCATGATGGACAGGTTCTCCTATTTACCAAGGGGTCCAGTATCACTTCGGCCAAAGTGATTGGGACTCGAGATGAGAAGTTGTACAAGCTCAAGTTTAAGCCAGCTAGTGCATTGTATCATACTACCAACAGTAGTGATCTTTGTGAGATATGGCATCGAAGGATGGCCCATTTGCATCATGAGGCTCTAAGGATACTGGGGGAGATTGTGATAGGAGTGCCAAATTTTAGTACAGAGCACCAGGAGTTATGCAAGGGGTGTGCTTTGGGAAAGTATACCAAAACTGTTTTTCCAAGTAGTGACAACAGAGCAACATGTATACCTGATCCGATTCATTATGATGTTTATGGTCCTATGTCTTTTGCATCTTTGAGTGGTTGTTTGTACTATGTCATATTCATTGATGAATTCTCTTGGAAGTCTTGTATTTGCTTCATGAAGACCAAAGGAAATGTCTTCAATCGATTCCAAGAGTTCAAAGCTCTTGTGGAGAACCATATTGGTAGGGAAATCAAAGTACTAAGGATAGATAATGGGGGTGAGTATACCTCCAAGGAGTTTAATGAATTATGTGCAGGAGAGGGCATCAAGAGGGATTTGATTGTTCCTTACAACCCACAACATAATGGGGTTGCTGAGAGGAAGAACATGACCATAGTTGGGAATACGAGAGCCATGTTGCATGATTAGGATCTACCACTCTTTCTTTGGGCTGAGGCATGTTACACTCTAGTTTATCTGCAGAACAAGAGTCCATACAGAAGATTGGGGGATAATACTCCTTAGAAGGATTACTTTGGAAAGAAGCCTAAGGTTGGGCACTTTAGGATTTTTGGGTGCTTTACATAATCACATGTCCCTTCTGAGAAGAGGAAAAATCTAGAGCCCACGACAAAAAAGAGGATTTTTGTTGGGTATAGCGAGACTTCAAAGGCTTTACACATATACATCCCTTCCTTGAGGAAGATAGTTTTGAGAAGGGATGTGAGATTTGAGGAGGATAGAGCCTTTAGGAAGTCACGAGGGACTAAGAGGGGTGAGCAGTCATCACCTCAGATTCAGGTGAGTCCACAATAAACTTTAGTGACATAGAGTTCAGGACCACTGGCTTTAGTGATGACTGGTCCACATGTTTGTTATAACCCTAATTTGCACCAGACATGCTTACCTGGAATCAGGCCATCTCAGATTCCTTCTTTGCCAAAACACTACTGAACAAATCTTCTTAAAAATACCTTCTTTAAATGCCCACACACTCTGCTCCACTACAACCCACATGTATCTATAGTGTCCACGCTAGCTGACCCACTACAACCCGCGTGGACCTATAGAAGCACGAAAAAAGAAAAGTTGTTGATGGAACACACAGTTTTGGGTAAGTTAACTAAACCTTTCGGCCATGCATGGCTGGTCATTTGAAAAAATACCTAGCTCCTTCTAGCCTATAAAAGAAGGGGTAAGGGTCCCATTTGAAGGGAGGAAACATAGTAAAGAAACTCTACCCGAATTTGTATTCCCCTTTGCCCAAGATTTTGCAACCATTTTGTAATTTCAACGAAGAAGAGAAGAAAGTGTGTTAACAGTTGGTGCATAGTAAAAGAGGAGCCCAGGACCAGATTCATGGAGCAGTGGCCGACTTCATCATTGTAATTTTCTTTAGTGAAGTTAATAATAAAGAAGTACTTTTCCCGTCCCACCATATGAGGTTTTCATTGTTTATTGCGTACATGTTGATTAAATCTCTAACCCATTAATCCGTAGATCAAATACATGTGGAGTTCTTTGTTTGTCTTTTGTGAATGTAGGTCAGCCTTGGGAGGAGATTTGCAGTCAAAGAGAAACCAAGCATGAAGAGGGATCGATACCAAACGACGGAAATAAGGTATGTTCACTTGATCTTCTTAACTGTGTATTTTCTTAAGAATAATGGGGATTAGGTCTGGGATGATGGTAAAAAGTAGGAATCTTTTGGTCTCTTTTGCATGCATGATAAAACCCTAAGTGTTAGTCCATAGAGGGATTTCCCACTCACAACAGAATTGGCGACCGTACTGGGGATCTCTCGGGTTTTCTGGGAATACTTTTTGGTAGTTTTAAATTGGTTTCATCACCTTTTTTCTGAGTTTCCGCAAGAGTCTGAGCTAGTAGGGATTCTGGTCTTCCATACCAGTTCTCCCTGCTTTCTTTGCTTGGCTGCATTTTCTTTTCAGGAAGTCACAAAGGTACACATAGACTGTATAAGGCCTGCATGCATATGCACACACCCTACCTTTACACAGCCCACGTGCATACGCCTGCTGATGAAGTGCTAGCTGTGTGTCTGAGAACCTAGGAAATCCTTCTTAGGAAGAGGCAGTCATCCTCTCCCCTGCATAAGTGATCCTTCTCAGGGATCTTTTGGGTCCTTCTAGGTCTCTGATTGAACAATCCATAGTTAGATAAAAACCTCAGATCAACTTTTTCCTTGCATTTTTTTTCTGTCAAAGTAAGTTTTTGTGTTTTCAAGGGATTTTGGTTCTCAATACTAGTACTCCCTTCCCGAGCTTAGCCACTTGTCTTGCTTCTTTTGAGGAGAAACAGAGGCACACACGACCTGTAGTGGGCCTACACGTGTGCATACGCATCCTGTCTTTGGGCAACCCACGTGCATACGTTGGCTGTTGAAGTGACAGTCACGTGTCTGTCTAGAAAATTTTGAGGAGCCAATCATCCTCTTCCCTGTCAAGTTTTTACTTCCTAGGTTTTTCTTGTTTCTTTCTGGTCTCTGTCATAAGCAGTTTTAGCCTAGGTTGTATTCCAGCATAGCTTGCTTTTTCATTTAAAATATTTTTTGTGTTTCCTAGCTTTATAAACTTATTTTTATCTTGAAATTTTAAGAAAAATGAGTTGCATTAAAAAAAAAAATTCCCCCTCATTTCAGGAATTTTTTAGAATCTTTTGTGCATTCATTAGTTTCTTTTAGAATCTTTTGTTATTTCTGCTTTATTTGGAAGAAAATATAAAAAAAAAACTTAGTTTGTTAGATCTCTTTCTTTCCTGGCATTTTCTTTGCATTGTTATTTGAAAAAGAAAAAGAAATTAGCATAACGTTGTGTTTTCTTCTAATTTTAAAAGCATTTAAAAATAAAAATAAAAAAATATAATCATTCTTTGCCATGTGTTCATGTAAGGTTCATCATTTTTAACAAAGAGTCTTAACAACATCAGTTGCACTACCGTACCCCTTTTGAGTAAATCAAGCCTTAAAAAGAACGCTAATTAAAAATTACTAGACTTTATGTTTGTAGGGTCCATCAACTAGATTAGGCTAGAGCCTTGATTTAGGTTGGAGAGGAAACTCTTCAAGGCTATAAAACAAACATATGAGTCTGTGCTAAGGAGTGTAGAAGTCCAGTATCGTGAAATTTATTCGGGACCCCCCTCTAACACAGGGGCTAAACACGAGGTCGCGTGAGGAAAGGTAGCGGAGATAACCCCTCCAAAGCCGAACCAATCGTAGTGGAGAACACATATAGAGGGCTTGACTTGGGATTCCGTCAATTGCATTTGCCACGGAGCTTTGTGGGTCTCGAATCCATTCAAGGTCCTCAGTTTTCTTCCAGACCACTTGCTTCTGTTACCCTTGGCAGGTTTCGGGCTTGATATCCTTCTCATTGTGGTCTACCCGACTGTCGACTGTACCCGCCTGGTGACTGTTTGCGTGCTGGCAACCTAGTTTCCTATCTTTCTTTTGACATACACAGGGGACTGCAGGGGTATACCGCAGTACCTAGGAAAGACATCGGGCCATGCTTTGCAGAGTATACCTAGAGGGTGCTTCCATTTTCGAGTTGCACTTGCACTGGTAAGTTGCTCTAGTGTCAGTTGGTGTAACTGTTCTTCCAACTAGTTAGTCGTTTGCTTGATTTTCCTTTAGGAACTTTTAGTGTGTGCTCTATGCTCCCTAGTTTTCCATAGTGAGTTAGTTAGTCATGGCTTTGGGTCTCTGAACTAGGGTGGTATACCGCCCACTCTTCCGGTCGCGAGGACTTTTTGGTCTTCCTCTTAGAAACGTGGAGCCGCCTCTTTATAGGCATTGTTTTGATACCATTGGTTTGCCAGAGTCAGTGTGTGAGACTTTTATGGACTTGAACGATCCCGCAAGGTGAGAACCTGTGCATAGGATATTCATGGCTAATTTTCCCAACCATACCAACCAAGGAACCCCTTTGCAAGGGGATTCTTGTGCTTTTCCCTTCTTCGTAAACGTTGGTGTCCCTTTGATGGGCACTTTGTACATTCCTGGGTTGAATGTGGGACTACCGGTTTGGTTGGGTACCATTCCAAATGTACTAAATGCTCTTGACACTTCTCAGTTAATCACCTTAAGTCATGATACCCCTGTTGATGTTCCTTCATCAACAAAGTCTTATCCTCCTCCTTCTCCCACCTCTGGTGAAAGTACAATTACTAGTAACCAGACGTCTAAACGAAATAGAAAGAGGAAGAATAGGAAGAAGAAATCACCAACCTCTGTGATTCATATTGGAGATCGGTCGAAAACCTCTGCAAGTCACGTTGAAGACCAACACCCAACCTCTACAAGTTATGCTCGAGGAACACACCCACCCTCTACAAGTCATGCCGGGGGAAAGAGTCCAGTCATTGCTAGTCATGCTGGTAATAGGTTTGTAGCCTCTGCAAGTCAAGTTATCGACCCATCACCAACCTCTGCAAGTCATGTTGGAGATGTGCAACCATCCACTGCTAGTCATGCTGGGGGCATCGATTTTGTTGAGAAACCTAGATGGATAGGATGTAAGCCTAAGTTCCCTTGTAAGATTTGCAAGGGAGATCACCTTACTCATTTGTGCCCTGACATTCCAGAGGTACAAAGATTGTGGTCCCTATCTGCAAGCTCTTCTGATTATGAGTCTTCTGAGGTTTCTTCACAGTCTATTCAGCCTTTGGTTGCAAAAGTGGTCATGCCTATGCAGTCATCAGCTGATCCCACTCCTCTTTTGAGGGGTGAGGTGCCTTTAGACCTTGTAGTCTCTCAGCCTATCCAACCATTGGTTGAGAAAGTGATCATGTCGATGCAGTCATCGACTGATCCCACTTCTCTTTTGAGGGCTGAGGTGCCTTTAGACCTTGTAGTCTCTCAGCCTATTCAACCATTGGTTGCGAAAGTGGTCATGCTGATGTAGTCATCGAATAATCCCACTCCTCTTTTGAGGGGTGAGGTGCCTTTAGACTTTGTAGTCTCTCAGCTTACCCAACCATTGGTTGAGAAAGTGATCATGTCGATGCAGTGATCGACTGATCCCACTCCTCTTTTGAGGGGTGAGGTGCCTTTAGACCTTGTAGTCTCTCAGCCTATCTAACCATTGGTTGAGAAAGTGATCATGTCGATGCAGTCATTGGATGATCCCACTCCTCTTTTGAGGGGTGAGGTGCCTTTAGACCTTGTAATTTATTAGCCTATTCAACCATTGGTTGAGAAAGTGGTCATGTCGATGCACTCATCGACTGATCCCACTCCTCTTTTGAGGGGTGAGGTGCCTTTAGACCATGTAGTATCTTAGCCTATCCAACCATTGGTTGAGAAAGTGGTCATGTCAACGCAGTCTTTGGCTGATCCCACTCCTCTCTTGAGGAGTGAAGTGTTTACCGAACATGTTTTTAGCGTTTCCAGTTCAGTACTTTCAGAACAAGGGGGCATTCCGCTCGTTTCGAGTACACCCCTTCCAAGCCCTAGGATGGTTTCCTTTGATTGGAATGATCTTGTTGAGCCTCGTCTTCCTTCTTATGCACCTTTTCAAATAAGGGTTGAAGTTAATTCAACAAACATTTATTGATGTATTGTGGATGAAAAAGCTTCCGCAAGTATTTTATCCTCCTTAGTTTGGAAAGTCTTGGGATATCCCGAGCTTGTGTCTTCTTCGAATGAGTTGTTGGCTTTTGATAGATGTCCTAGTGAATATTTGGGGGTTCTTCCTCAGTTACCTATATATTTAGGTGGGAAGACTGTCCTTTTTGATGTTATAGTGGTGCAAGGCCCATTAGATTTCAATATTCTTCTCGAGCGTGATTATGTATATGCTATGAATGTTGTGGTGTCTACGCTCTTCTGGGTGATGCAATTCCCTCACAATGGAAGCATTGTCACTATCGACCAACTGGAATCTGATAATCACCATCCTAATTCGACATTATTTCAGACTACCCCTTTATATGTTCCTAGCGTTTGTGTAGACTCTACCCTGCCATGGGTTAATTATGTGGCATCTTATCCTCGATGTTCAATTGCTTCTGAGCAGGAACCTGAGAAATCATGTTGGCCTTCTCGAGACTTAGTCTCAACAATTGATCCATTGGTTTATCCAATGGGGGCATGGGAGCCCTTGTTTTCCCCTCTTAGTCCAAGTAGGCTTGAGTATCCTTCCGAGTATGATCTCATTGTTTGTAGATCCTCAAGCCCTTGTGCTTGTGATTCTTCGTTGATAGACTCTACCAGCCTTGGCCAGAACCTTCATCATCATATGGAGTATGGTCAGTTTACTTCACCCTTTGGGACTGTCGATCCTCATTTGCGTGATTTCTCGGATTTTGAATTGCCTTCAAATGAGGCTATCCTTGAAGCCATGACTACGGTTTCTATACCGAGGGAGGACTTACACCGTGGTTTGTTTTTTCTTCCCTTTTGGGAGAAATTTCCAAGTTGACTATCGAAGAGACTCTTGGTTTGAGCCTAGCAGCGGGCTCTACCTGAACTAGTTTCATACATGAGTCATAGCCCCCATGGGTCTTATTTTAAGCCCTTTTCAGACCCTCTAAAAATGAAAAGATTGCCGACCGATCTTGTGGCCTTTCACGCTCATTAAACTGAAATTTGAAGTCACGTCTTTTCGACGGTAGTTCACCCATTTTTTGGTCCGAATGGTCAATTGTGCGAACAAAGGTATACTCTAGGAGCCTCAGTTCTCTAGAAGAGTACCCTCAGGTATAATTTTAACCCTTTTTCGGGCCTGAGGGACTAAATTTACGAAAAAGGAACCCCCACGGAGTCCATAGTTAAGCTCTTTTCAAACTCCCTAAAATTGAAAAGATCGTCAAGTAACCTTATTCTTTCACACTCGTTAAAATGGTCCAGAAGAACATTTCTAACAGAGTCCATAGTTAAGCTTTTTTCAGACTCCTTAAAAATGAAAAAATTGCCGAGTGATCTTGCCTTTATCACACTCGTTAAAATGGTTTTGAATAGACATCTTGTCGGTGCTAGTTACCCCTTTTTCAAACCGACTAGACTACCTTCGAAAAAGGTACCCCATTGGAGTCTCCTTTAATGTTTTTAAGACTCTCTAAATATGAAAAACCGTCGAGCTTACCTTCTCTGGGCTTGTTAAACTTACATCGAAGGATGCTAACATTGTGTGTTTTGTTAAACACGTTTGCATACCTGCGTCTTTGGTCTAATGCCGACTCCATGTTGCTCTAAACTGAACCATATGAAGCATGCCTTATACGCAAGCCCTATAGCACTTTGCCTCTGCGTCTTGACACCTTTGGCCCCAGGAGGGATTTTTTCCGAGTGTCCTTGCTTAGAACACCAGTCTTGTCCTTGAGCCTCGAACTCATATGTTTGCGACACTCATTCCTCTGTAACATAACATTCTTTTATTCTTTTTCCAAAATTATTGAAAAAGACAAAAAAAATCAAATATACCCCAAAAAGAGGAAGGGAAAAGTATTTTCTTTGTATTGGTAGCACAATGATTCACGCTTGGATAAAGCACATCCTTCCGTTTGTTCGTCAAGCCCTGGGATTTAATATGACCTTAGGAAGTTGTTCCCGCTACATTGAGCTGTGTCCTCCTCCATTTGGTTATTCTTCCAAACATATGGAGATTTTGCGTTGCCTCCTGCCTTGTGAACTTCTGTTAATGCCATGCTGCCTGAGTCTCATCATTTGTTGTGCTATTATTAAAGGGAAGTTTTACCAAGCCTGAGTCGGCCCCTCTATAGTTTGTCTCTTGCTCTCATGCCCGACCATCCCAAAATTCCAATCAAGTCTTTGTTTGAAATAAATGAAGCCTTCAGTCTGATCATCAAGATCCTCTAGTCCATACCCGAGGAGCCGTCGAAGACCTCTGGGTAGTGAATTCGTACACTCATATTACACTCCTACTCGAGTTTTGAAGATTTTGAAGTTGTTGCTCGAGCTCTGAAGACCTCATCTCCATCCATCAGGCCTTATCAACTTCTAGAAGATGGATACTATACATATATATTTTTTTGATTTCGAGATGTAGCTCCACTGTGTATTGCTCGCGGCTACACTTTATATAGTTATATGACATGGATCTATAGTGTATTTGATTGGTAGCCATGATTTTATTTCATCCCAAGCATGGGTATGCCCACCTTGGTGAGCCAATTGTTATTTTGTAGATGGCACCTCCCGATTTCTGGTCCCTGGGCTCACTTGTTTGGTACGTTGGTGAAGATTGATAATATATTTTGGCCATCAGATGCTCTTATGACCTCACACATTAGGGGGCATCTGTTATAACCTTAATTTGCACTAGACATGCTTACCTGGCATCAAGCCATCTCAGATTCCTTCTTTGCCAAAACACTACTGAACAACTCTTATTAAAAATACCTTTTTTAAAGGCCCACACACTTTGCTCCACTACAACCCACGTGTATCTACAATGTCCACGCTAGCTGACCCACTACAACCCGCGTGGACCTACAGAAGCACGAAAAAAGGAAAGTTGCTGATGGAACACACAACTTTGGGTAAGTTAACTAAACCTTTTGGCCATGCTTGGCGGATCATTCGACCAAATACCTAGCTCCTTCTAGCCTATAAAAGAAGGGGTAAGGGTCCCATTTGAAGGGAGGAAACATAGTAAAGAAACTCTACCCGAATTCATATTCCCCTTTGCCCAAGATTCTGCAACCATTTTGTGATTTCAATGAAGAAGAGAAGCAAGTGTGTTAGCAGGTGGTGCACAGTAAAAGAGGAGCCCAGGACCAAATTCATGGAGCAGTGGCCGACTTCATCATTGTAAGTTGCTTTAGTGAAGTTAATAATAAAGAAGTACTTTTCCCGTCCCACCATATGAGTTTTTCATTGTTTATTGCGTACATGTTGATTAAATCTCTAACCCATTAATCCGTAGATCAAATGCATGTGGAGTTCTTTGTTTGTCTTTTGTGAATGCAGGTCAGCCTTGGGAGGAGATTTGCAGTCAAAGAGTGACCAAGCGTGAAGAGGGATCGACATCAAACGACGGAAATAAGGTATGTTCACTTGATCTTTTTAACTGTGTATTTGCTTAGGAATAATGGGGATTAGGTTTGGGATGATGGTAAAAAGTAGGAATCTTTAGGTCTTTTCTGCATGCATGATAAAACCTTAAGTGCTAGTCTGTAGGGGGATTTCCCACTCACAACAATGTTACATGGCCATAGATGCCAGGACCACAAGTTACTGGTTCTCAGGTTTCAGGATCCAGTGCTCCAGATTCTACTTCAGGTTCACAGTATTTAGGTGATGGGGTTGAGTAGGGGGAGTCCCCGCCACAGGACACTACTTCAGAGAGGAGGAATCCCAAGTGGATTCATGAAACTTTGAGGGAGGCACAATGATCTGTGGGAAATCTCAGGAAGGCTGTGAGGGAGAGTAAACCTCCTGAGAGATTTTGTATCTACATTGTGATGGTGAGAAAGATCAGGGAGTCTGAGCCTTCCCCTTTTGAGGAGGATGATGGTAGACAGGTTTGGAGAGATGCCATGATGGAAGAGTACAGTTCCATCATGAAGAATGATGTTTGGGAGATTGTTCCTAGACCTGAGAGGAAGTCAATTGTGACTTCTAGGTGGCTCTACAAACTCAAGTATGTTGCAAATGATATCATTGAGAAGTACAAAGCACGTTTTGTGGCTCGGGGGTTCTCACACATTGAGGGAGTTGAGTATGATGAGACCTTTGATATGGTTGCTATATATACCTCTATCAGGGAAGTGATCTCTATTGCAACAGAGATGGGTTGGAAGATCCATCAGATGGATGTGAAGACCACATTTCTGAATGGTCTCATATAGGAGGAGGTGTACATTGAGAAACCATTGGGATTTGAGGTGCATGAGAGAGATTTCGGCACAACCATATGTATAACAGCCATATACATATGTGCATATCTGAAATGAAATAAAAGACAACAAACCATAACACGCAGATTGATAACGGAGTTCGACACAACTTTGCCTACGTCTCCGAGCCTTTTCTCTGTGGGGGAGGCTTCTTTATTTCTGCTCAAAAGCTCAAAAGTACATCAGTGCAATGCCAAATGGCTACAAGACTGATCTAGTCATGTTCATCCAGATCTCAAGAACCCAGAAAAGAAAACGACATGCAAAACGGATGTTCGGAGCTCCCAGAAATGATTCGACAACGTCTCCTCCTCAAAAGCTTCTTTGCCTCAAAATGGCTTTGGCTTGGCTTCTCCTCAGCATAATTCTTCTCTGAATGCCCTCAATTCTCTCTTCTGGCCTCAAACAAGCCTTGGTTATATAGCTGGGAAGTTGGTTTCTCATCTCCATCTTCCTCCCAAAAATTAGGCTCCAAAACTTCCCAATAACTCCCAAAAATGGATAAAAACCATTAAAAATAGGTTTAACATTAATTAAAAACCCAAAATCAGTTACCAAACCCACTTTATAACTATAAATCGGGCCTAGACCCCTTTCCTAAGCGCACTCCCCCTTGACAGGGTCATATGGGTTCATATGGCCAAGCGCTAGCCCAAAGGGCTAAGCACTGGCCCCTCTCCATACAATACTTTACAATATATTTCATAATGTGGGTTTTACAACATAAGAAATAATTTGGTGTATTGGCAAAGACCATTTCTTAAGGTGTTGGGCTTGGTGGTGGTCATGGGTTCAAAACCCATGGACCCCAAAACATATTTTTTTTTAAACATGCCACTTCAACTGATGACTGGGTGCCACATGGCTGCCCATGACTGGGCCACGTGGCACTTTCCCATTCGACGGACAAATGCCACTTGTCAACCATTGACTGGTCTAGTTGCCTACCACATGTCTGCCCTGTCAGCAAACCTGCCCAATCACCATCAGCCAGAGAGTGCCACATCATCTACTGCATAGTCAACACGCTGATGTCATCAACATTGACTTTTTGACCAGTTGACCTTTGACTTTTTACCTGTTTGGGCTTCCGATCAGAACGCGATAACTTTCGCATATAGAGCTCGTTTGACAAAGTAAATATACCACCAGAATCGGGAAGATGATACAAACGCAATGGCATTGGTTTCTTCGGATTCTGAGCACTTTCATTTTTGAGCATTTTTCAAGCCCTATCAGGCTTCTGGATTCAATTTCGGATCAGAGTCTCATGTGTGCATACAGAAGAAGGCATTGTATGGGCTGAAACAAGCTCCCAGAGCCTAGTATTCGAGGATTGATGTCTACTTGCAATAGTTGGGCTTCGAGAAGAGTGAGGCGGATCCCAACCTATACTTTATTGTTGTTGGAGAGGATCATATCATACTCTTGCTTTATGTTGATGATCTTTTCATTACAGGGGCTGAGAGACTCATCAGTAGCTGCAAGGAGAGCCTTGCTTCAAAGTTTGAGATGACAGATATTGGACTGATGCAATACTTTTTGGGATTGGAGGTTTGGAAAGAGCCTAGACACATCGTTCTGGGATAAGGGAAGTATGCTTGTGACATTCTGAGGAGATTCCAGATGGAGGTTTGTAGGCCCATGACCACACCCATGATTACTAACTGGAATAAGCTCCATGCTTCTGAGTCACAGTTGGTTGATCCCACTTTATATCGTGAGTTCATTCGTTCATTGATGTATTTGCTCAACACTAGACCATATATTTGTTTTGTTGTCAACACTCTTAGTTAGTTTATGGTGGAGCCTAGGAGAGTGCATTGGGTGGCAACAAAACATGTGCTTAGGTATCTTTGTGGTGTTTTCCCCTTTCCTAGGGATAACTAAAGAGATCATGTCTTGAGGCCCACAGGTCCTAAACACGGAGTGCCGAGAGCCAGATGATTTTAGCATGGCCCCAAAGGGACCATGTTTTCTTCGGTGCAACCCATCCATCGACAATAACAACATCCATCCCACCAGCCTGGTCCTAAAGTAGAAGTAAGTATTTCTCCATGAGGTAATGAGTCTGGGTATCATGGTATGTGTCACTCTGATTATTGAAGCACTTGAATATGCTACATTGAATTCTCCTTCATTTCATAACGTTTGCTTGGAAATTATGCTCTTTAACTTGTTCATACCTGGAAGGGTGACACGATGCCCTAGCAAGTTGATCTCCCTTTAGGATGGGTTGCCATTGGGTGGGTCTATGAAAGGTCCTCATCCATTTCGTTCATACTTACCACTTTCCATGTTTATTCCTCTCATTTCCCCCTACCTTTGTTCGGGCATTGGGTTTGCCATGCTAGGAAGGGTTGTACCTTGCCTTGTGGGAAGAAGGGGCTAAAGGCCCAGGGGGTAAAAGTAGTTGGCAAGAGTTAAAATCCAAAATTAAACCTTTGAGATGCTTTGCCCATGGATTCCTGAGAAAGAAATAAAAGGCTTCTTAGTAAGAAAAGGGGACCTGTAAGATAAAACAAAACTCAAGGTACTAGTTGGTGGATGGGAGGTCTCATCATGAGATGACATATTAAGTCCATGGGCATGTAGAGATATGACGCTACCATGTATCTGGTCACCAAAACATGGTAATGGATCTTGATGGCATAGCCAACATAAAGGGGGTCTCATCATGAGCCAACCTTCTCATTTCCATGAAATGCTTGTGGGTAATTCAGTCACCTCTGGTCACCATGCCAGGATGGTGTCCCCCAACTTTTCCCTTGAAAATAAAAAAAAACCAAAAGAAATAAGACTAAGAACAAAAGGCATTGAATGGGATAGGAAACAATGGCATCCATGATAAGGTGCAACTCACCCTCTATAGAGGCACCCACAGGCAAGACCTACATTTCCCTGTTATCACTGCACCCTCTACCCAAACATATCCCGTGCGCCACCTCACACACAGATACATAACCTTATATTGGTTCTCACCTGGGAAACACCCCAAACTTGAGAAGGATTAACCTAATACGACATTTCGAGGATTTATCCAAACCTGACTTGTTAAACTGCATAACGTCTTTGAGCATTTGTCTGGGTAAAGGGGGGTTTGATGCACATGTTTGGGTAATTTGATTATTAGATTTGATTGACATTGCTATGATCCATGTGAATTATGAGCCCCTGGAGGACGTACTTGTTGTTGTTGCAGGACTTTTCAAGGTGGACAGGTACATATGTAGAATGATTAGGTCAGACCTCCATGGGGCTGAAAGCCCAATAGATGGATGTTGTGACCCCACCAGGAGGAAAGAGAAACTAGAGGTTGGCACCAGGAAGAAAGAAGGATGTTGCACCAGGGACAATCTGACAGACCTACGCCCAGGGGTTTTTTTCCTTTCCACCAGGACGTTGACCCTTGAGGGCCCCTGACATCATCATTTTGACCCTAGATGTCATCTAGTCAAGGCTTGCATTTATGAGGATGGTTTGGTGCTAGTTGGAACATGTGGCAACATTTAGGGCCTTTGGAGGCCAAACATTTTTCATTTGAGGCCTAGCGTTCCACCTTCGGGGCCTAACATCACCCTATAAGGGCATGACATCACCCTTGAAGATGAAATTAAGGTTTAATTATTGTCATTTATGTAAAAAATCAGATTTTAAATGTAACTTGGCCATGCCGACCTTTTTATAAACTAATTGTAATTAAAGGTCATTGATATTGTATAAATAAGAGATAAAACTCTCATTTTTATTCATCATCACTCATCACAGAGGTGGTTAGGTATGAAATTTGTTCCCTTTTCAAGGGTTATTGACTGAAATTTTAGGTGCACTTGTTGGAGGAGGCTCATTTTGTTGTTTCTTGGCTATTTTCATGGTGGAAGATCTTCAACTAGGGTTTAAGCTTGATTATTCTTGGTGAAGTAAGTATAAAATCTGCATTTCTATATTTTGAATGAATGCTTATCATGAATTTACCTGTTTCATATTAAAGATTATGAAATTGCTTGTTTGAAACCGTAGGAGAAAGGCATAAGTTATTATCCTTTTCCCTATAATTTTCCACTTGTTTAAATTTCTCAAAGAGCACCTTGTCTAGAAGTAGATACTAGAGACCTACCATTGTAGCTTTCTAATAACCCTACCTATATTGCTTATTGCATATTTTGTTTCAAATTGTCAAAATAAAGAGAAATCATTAGGGCCTAAGTTTCCTTACTTTCTAGCAATTATCTCTCTAGGATTTGGATTTTTGAGGCCTTAGGTTACTAACACCTCTCTCATCCTCTCCATCTCCTTTTGACTAAGCATTATCATTGCTATTTCCCTCTAAGACTTGCTGCTACTATCATTGACTCCATTAGCCTAGAAGGCACTAGTCTACCCACTACTAGTGATTGCTTGATCAAACTACTTTCAAACTATCTTTTTTGGAACATTCACTAACTCCTACTAACCTTAGATTAACCTAATTCACTAACCAACTTTATTTTGTTGCAAAATATTGTTACAACCATCTAAAAACAACAAATTAACCTTAAAGTGACATGTTATGATAGCTAAACATTGCTAAATATGCTTGTGACTATCTAACATCAATTTGCCTAGTTAAAGCTACCTTTTCTAGTCTCTTCTCAGGCATTTTGAAGCATAGTTATTGTGGATGTTACAAATTTATCATTGCTGTTATAAATTGTTGTACTACTGCAATTTTATATCAACTAGTATATTTTTTAAGAGTTCATTGTCTTATGAAGCATTAATATCATTTTGGTACTTGGAAAGTGCCCCTTTTCTATTTTGTTGTCTTGTTCTGGGCATGTACACAATATTATTCATTTGCTTCATCTCTGTAAGATACAAAAGAACCCTTTGAAATTGAGTGACCTCTGAGAGGGGGGGAACTTTCTTATACTTTGGCCTTAGCCTTCCCAAAACCTCAGGTCACTGGGAACATCTACCCTGGGGTACATTGATATACTCCTAAATAGAAAGGGGTTTCCTATTAAGGTGACAATGATAGGTCACTCCCTGTTATGATAATATTGCTTTCACTTGCCTTGGATTTTGGGCAAGTACAGATTGTGCGATAATGTGTGGTATAATGGATTATGGCCTGGACTATGTGAGACAGGATGGAGTTCGATTAATGGGCTATACTGATTCAGATTGGGTAGGATGTGTTAGTGACAGTAAGAGTACTTTTGGATGTTGTTTTGGATTGGTGATCCAGGTGGATATCAGTGGCCACCCACCTTTTCCAACTGGCTCAAAACAGGTTTTTGACAATTTTGGCAATTTACTATTTTTAGCAGTTTTAAGTTCCTGGGCCATATTGAGGGCATAAATGAAGGTTTTTTGGGATCGAGATTCTCAATGAGAGACAAAGGCATGATTGAGCCCCCAAAATGAATCTCATTGATGATAAATTTCCAACGGGCTATCATACGCCTAAAATGGAGATCGTATTCAAAAGTTACGACCCTAGGAAGTTGATGTACTAACTTACCCAGACGGGGCCCACATGACTTTTGGTGCTTCATCTCCTAGGGTTAGGTTTTTGGATGTCTAGGGTTTTTGGCATTTATGTTTATTGTAAAAAGGCCTTCAAAGCCTCATTTTAATCATCTTCTTGCAAATGAGTGCAACCGTCACATCTCTTCTCAGAGATAAGCCGCCACCATTCCAACAATCTTGTTTCCGCTGCATTTTACAGTTTCAGCTTATTTCCTTATTGAATAGAAAACCAATTTTATTGTATCTCTATTGTTTTGTGTTAAACACCTGTTAATAATCTTTAGTCATTTCATTCTGCTCATAAAATTTGGATCAATGGTATCAGAGTGGTCTTCTCCTTGTCATCTTAATGCATGTCCCCAATGAGGTCAGAGTACAAAGAATTGGGTCTCGAGCTTGTTTCTCTTGAGAACAAAAGCTCTCACATGCCCAAGCAAACTCTCATGGCAGAAGAAAATAAATATGATGGGACATGAGATCCTTTCAAACTGTTGATTGAGGAATCCCTCACGCAACAAAAGAACGAGATGATGGATAGTTTCACGCAAATCCTTCGGCGGCTACCAACATGCGATGCATCTTCTTCAAGCGAAGGCGCCAACTGCTTCAAGGTACAAATAAAATTTGATATTCCTATATTTGAAGGTTAGATAGACGCAGATGCTATAGACAAGTGGTTGAATCTACTAGAAGGGTATTTTTCTGTCCATAACTTTTTAAATAGAGAAAATATTACTTTCGCGCTCCTCAAAGCCGTTCCCCATGTCAAATATTGGTGGGAAAACTTTTGTGAGCAAAAGGAAATAGAGGAACCCTCATTATTTATAGTCATGGACACTTGGGAATCCTTCATGGATTCTATTGAGGAACAATACTACCCTGTCGAAAGTTATGATGACTTGTATACCAAATGGACCACACTGCAGTAATAAAGAGACCAAGCAGTGCCAGATTTCACAAATATCTTTCATACCTTGCACACCAAATTGGGTATCAAAGATTCAGAGTGACATCTGGTGCTCAATTATCACAATGCTCTGCATAGATACATCCATACCGAAATGGAATTTTTTGACATCTCATCCTTAGGTGTGGCCTACTGATATGCCGTCAAAATTGAGCAGAAGCTCAAACAAAAGACGGGACAATTTGGGCCTAGGAACCCCGCACAACAAAAGCTGGGAAAGGGCGGCCCCAACCCACAGAACAAAGGACAAAGAAAATATTCACAGTATCAGGACACCCAGTCCAAGCTGCAAGCAAAGAAGGACACCAGAAAGACAAAGAAAGATACTGGGAAGTGGTGCAACTTCCATAAGAGCCCTTGGCATAACAATGTTGACTGTCGCTCAAAGCAGTCACTGGTGGCCGAAGTGAAAGCGTCTGAATCAGATACAGGTTTAGACTCTGAGCCAGAACCAGAAAGGAGAAGACAGATCATTGACACGGAACCTAGTGCCACCGTTGCTACCACCAAGCTCTAGCCTGGTGAACCAGATGAGATAGAAGAAGGAGAATGCCTCTTCCATTCACAGATGTGGGTAAAAGGCACCCCGCTGCACTTCATCATGGATAGCGATAGCGAGAAGAACCTCATCTCAGGAGAGGTCATCAAGTGGCTGGCCCTATTGACAACACCGCACCCACAACCCTACACCATTGGATGGCTCCGCCAAGGATGGGATCTCCGCGTTAGCCAATAGTGCCGACTGCCATACAACATCAAGCCCTTAAAAAACGAGGTATTGTGTGATGTTTCTCCTCTCAAAGTTTGTGATTTTCTTTTAGGCCAACCTTATTTATGGAAACGTCATGATGTATATGAGTATATGCCTTGTAGTGTTATTATTACTTTGAACAGGAAATTGTACAGGATACCTGAGGCAGTCCCACCTAGTGTTATTTCCTTGATCTCTTCTAAGAAATGCAGGAAGGTCATCTCTCAGATGGGGAAGTTTGTCTTCTTCGTGATTCGCTCTTAGAATAAGAGAAAGATCACAACCACATCTAGGGTCTCTGTGACCGACCTCTCCACACAACATAAACAAGTAGAAAATGTCATGGAAAAATACTCAGATATATTCTCCTCACCTACCGGGGTACCTCTACACTGCCAGGTCAAGCACCCCATCGATCTGATCCCCGATGCACCACTGCCCAATGGGCCATTTTATCACCACTCTCTGTTATAAAATGAGGAGATCAAGTGACATATCCAAGAACTGCTCCACAAGGGGCACACGCGTCCCAACTCATCACCTTGCAGGAGCCCAATCATGCTCGTACAAAAGAAATATGGAACCTGACGACTCTGCATTGATTACTGGGCTCTGACGAAAATCACAGTCAGAAACTGGTACCTGATTCCCTGAATCAGAGACCTCCTTGATCAACTCATAGGGGCCAAATACTTCAGTAATATTGATCTAAAGTCTGGATACCAATAGGTCCCGATAGAACATATAGATGTATGGAAAACCCCCTTCAAGTCAAAGGAAGGTTTTTTTGAATGGTTGGTCATGCCCTTTGGTTTGACAGATGCTCCTGCCACTTTCATGAGGATGATGTACGATATCCTGTGACCATTCACCAGTACTTTTGTAGTGGTGTATCTGGATGCCATTCTCATTTACAACAAGACTTGGGCTGAACACTTTCAACATATTCAATAGGTTCAGCACACCCTGCTGCAACACAAGATATATGCCAACTTGGAAAAATGCTCCTTTGACATGGACAAGGTCCATTACCTGGGCTACATAATTGATCAACATGACATACATGTGGATCTAGCCAAGATCCAAGTCATCCGTGACTAGCTAGCCCCAACCACACTCACTGATCTTTAGAGCTTCTTGGGCCTTGCCAATTTCTACTGCAGGTTCATGTTGGGATTCTCCATATTGCATGGGCCCTCAGCCAAATAACCAGGGGTGGTGGTAAGGAGAAATTTGTGTGGGGTCGGTCCCAAAAACAAGTGTTCAATGATTTGAAGCTGTGCTTGTGCTAAGACCCAATACTTTCACTACTAGACCTGCAACAACCCTTTGATATCGAGACATATGCTTCAGACTATGCGGTGGGCATCGTTCTCACTCAGCACGACCATCCCATGGCCTATCATAGTGAGACACTGTAAAATGCTGTCTGTAAGTACCCTACTTACGACAAAGAAATGTACTCCATTGTGCAAGCGTGTTGCCAATGGAGACATTACATTCTTGGGAAGGAGACAATCATCCACACTAATCATAAGCCACTGCAGTTCATGTAGACACAAGGAAAATTACAGAATGATCGCCATCAAAAGTGGTCCACATACTTGCATCAAATCCACCTCAACATCAAGTATAAATCAGGAAGCACCAATCACGTCCCTGATTGGCTCAGTAGACCACCGATCGTGGCACTCACCATGATGCTATATTCCTGCGGCCATGAGACCTCTAGATGGCCCCAACTCTATGAGATAGACCTAGACTTCACCACCACCTACCAAATGTTGGGTGCAAACGTAGTTGTCGATAATTTCCATCTTCAGGATGGGTTGTTGTGTTGTTTGGGCCATATCTGTGTTCCATAAAGAGAGAAAGTGAAGCTAATCTTGGAATCCCACTATAGTCGGGTGGTAGGACACTTCGGCGTCGAAAAACAGTGGCGATGGTGCATAAACATTTCTACTGGCCGAAACTTCGACAGGAGGTTAGCAAGTATATAAGGTCTTGCACTGCCTATGCTATTGCCAAACTGACCACTAAGAAATAGGGCATGTACACCCCTCTTCCTACTCTTGATAGGCCATGGGAATCCATCTCAATGGACTACATGTCGGGCCTCCCGTCCACCAAGCGGAGAAATGACTGTGTTTTTGTGGTTGTTGATCACTTTTCTAAGATGGCGATTCTGGTTGCCTACAAGAAGAACATCACAACATAGGCCACTACAAAGATCTTCTTTGAATGAGTCTGAGTACATTTTGGAATCCCACAAACCATTTTCTCAGATCAGGACAATTGATTTCCCAACACATTCTGGTCGAGCCTCTGGTTACTGCTGGACACCAAGCTCACCAAATCCCCAGCCTTCCACCCCCAAACAGATGGCCAAACCAAGGTTGTAAATCAAATCACCCTCACACATGGGATGAGAGCCTTCCCTATGTCCAACATAGCTACAACCGAACCCTGCATAGCTCAACCGAGCCTTGCATAGCTCAACCGACCACAACCCCTTTTAGGTAGGGTTGGGATTCCAACCATTGGGTCCCATAGATGTTGCACTTCCCCTTGCGGTCACCTCGACTGACTCATATCCTGCTCCAAATGAAGCTGACAAACCCACTCGGTTCATTGAGCGGATCCAACACATCCATCAACAGGTTCAGGATATCCTACAAAAGTCCAATGACAAGTACAAGCAGCGCCATGATCAACATCGGGTGCCACATAAGTTTCAGGTGGGCGACAAAGTTTGGTTGCACTTGCAAAAAGAACGCCTTACAGGACCCCATCGAAAGCTTCGCCCACTCTGTTATGGGCCGTACACCATCACCAAGGCCATGGGGGATAATTATTTTGAGCTAAACATTCCTCCTTTCCTTGGATTTCACCCAATGTTCAACGTGGATCTCCTTCGCCCTTATTTGCCACCATTATTGGACACCTCAGACGTAGTAGAGCAACTGGAACCAATAGATCTCAACCCCGACTACATACAACAGGCATCCAACGATCATATTATGGACACACATATCAAGGGGAGTCGATAGCAAATGATCTAGCTTTATCGAGTCGTCAAAGCAGGGCAACTCCTGCACCAAGGCAAGTGGCTCACCCGGGACCAAATTCAACATAAGTTTCCTCATCTGATGGGGGAACTCAATGAAATGAAAACCATTGCTTCCTAAGGAGGGTGGATTGATCCAGGTGGATATTGGTGGCCACCCACCTTTTCTAACTGTCTCAAAACAATTTTCTGACAATTTTGGCAATTTACTATTTTTAGCAGTTTTAACTTCCGAGGCCATTTTGAGGGCCTAAATGAAGGTTTTTCGGGATAAAGCTTCTCAAATATTGCCAAAGGAATGATTGCGCCCCCAAAATGAATCTCCTCAATGATACCTTTCCAACGGGCTATCATATGCCTAAAACAAAGATTGTATGCAAAAGTTACGACCCCAAGAAGTTGATGTACTAACTTACCCAGACGGGGGCCCACATGACTTTTGGCGTTTCATCTCCTAGGGTTAGGTTTTTGGATGTCTAGGGTTTTTGGAATTTTTGTTTATTGTAAAAAGGCCTTCAGAGCCTCATTATAATCATCTTCTTGTGAATGAGTGAAACCGTCACATCCCTTCTCAGAGATAAGCCGCCACCATTCCAACAAGCTTGTTTCCGCTACATTTTACAGTTTCAACTTATTTCCTTATTGAATAGAAAACCAATTTTACTGTATATTTGTTGTTTTGTGTTAAGAACATGTTAATAATATATAGTCATTTCGTTCTTCTTATAAAATCTGGATCAATTGGGCTCATCAGTGGTGTCTTGGTTCAGTCGGAAGTAGAAGTCAGTGGCTTTGAGTTCTACAGAGGCTGAGTATATGGCTGCCAGTGATGCCAGTTGTGAAGCCATTTGGCTTCACAAGTTGTTGGTGGGATTATTTGGTGTGCAGTTGAGACCCACTATGAATTACTATGACAATCATATTTGTATCAAACTCTTTGAGAATCAAATTTTTCACTACATGTCTAAGCACATTGAGATTCGATATCACTTCATCCGGGAGTATGTTCAGAGAGGAGTAGTTGAGCTACAATATATATCTATAGATGAGAAGATTGCAGATATACTCACTAAACCTTTGGGCAAAGGCAAGTTTGTATTCTTCAAGGACAAGCTTGGAGTAGTCAGTAACACCTTCCTCGGTAAGAGGGAGTGTTAAAAATAATTAAAAAGTACCTAGGCAAGTGTTTCTCATCACTTAGGTGCCTAAGGGGTGGGAAAATGCCTAATGTGGACTGTAGTCATTTAATTTATGAGATTTAAATTAAAAGGTGACTTTTTTGAACTTAGGGAAAATGGGTGAGTTAAGTGATTTAATCTCCACCACTCATCTCGTCTAATCTCAACCATTGGATTAGACKACCTTTCACCTTCCACTCATTGAGTCGATTAGGGTAAGGAGGGCACACCCATTTTTTTGGTTGTTGCATGRATTTTTGAGAGAGATGGAAAGAGAGAAGTCGAGTAGATAYAAAGAAGGAAATTTYTGAAGGTGGCACACATCCCAAGACAYCAAGCTACAAATTTMGAGGTGAAGGTACARGGTATTTATTRGKYCRTACTACTATTTTYTGGCACAAWAATCGAGGAGTGAYTGCTATGCATTTTTTGGAAAGTTGGCATGCTTTCCTAGGAAATTGTGCAACACTTTCTTGGACAGAAATTCAGGATGTTGTTTTGGTAYGAATTTTGAGGGAGTCCGTACAACAAGAAGGGMACATAATTTGAGGGAGTTGACCTATGCATATGTACAGGAAATTTGGGCACGAATTTCGAGGAGTTTGGCTCAATTTKTGAAGTGGAATTTTATCACGGTTTTCGAGATAAGTCTGTATTAAATTTTGAAATTAATGACTTCTGTAAAAGACATTTTCTTTGAGCTCTGAAATAATAAAAATCCCTCTCTCACTGGTTTTCCCCTTGTGTGTTTTTCCAGGGTCACTGTTAGACCAAAAATATCTGTGCATTTAATTTTATGAATATGGTGTTGTTGATATAAATTTATTTCTGCATTAAATGATGTTGATAATACTCATGTTTCAGTTCTGAAATTTTGTTTATATGTTGAGTATTTATGGTTGTCATAAAACTAGGTTTTGAGCATTAAACATTGAGAAATATCAGCGAGACTTGAAACTGGGTGGGGTCTGAAAATTTTACAATTGGCAGAGTCAATGGTCTATTTTATCCAATATTTATTTTGATTGCAACTAAATGGAACCCTCTTCATAAAGTTCTAAAAGGCTAGTTTGAATGCAAATTTTTTACCCCACCCACTTCCTTCAAACATGGAACATGAAATACTTGGTGGATCTTAGAGTGGGTTGAGAGAGACAATCTATAGGAAAATTGTCCAATCCTCTAGAGGATCTGACAAGGACCATTGAACTTGGGCGTGAGCTTCTGATGTCTATTTTCTTTGAGTGATGTCTACTTATAGGGATATAGATGAATAAACACCTAATCCCCTTCTTCAAAGGACTACTCTAAGTAATGTTGATATGCATACTTCATTATATTTTGAGCCAAGACTAATATCTAAGCTTTGGTGTAAAGAGTGATATCTAACTCTTAAACCTTGTATGCACTTGATAAGTACAAATCAACTTATGTAGGTTTTTGTCCATAGACAACTTCAAAAGTGGAATTTAGGTAGAACCATGATAATAGGCATTGCACCACTATTAGGTAAGGGGCATCCATTGAACCCATCGACCTTGCAGATCCGATGTAAAACATCACAAATAAGTTTCCAATCACCTATTAACCACCTCTATTTGACAATCTATTTGAGATATGATAACACATGCTTCTTTTTCAATTAGGTTTTATGTAGTTTAAAAAATTCATGCCAAAATTTACTAGTGAAGGTGGGATCACAATATGTCAAAATGGAATTAGGCATGCCATGTAATTTAAAAATCTGATCCATTAAGAATCATGCATCTATGGATGAATTAAACATGTGTTGTAATAGACAAAAGTGAGCATATTTGGAAAGGTTGTCAACAACCACCATGGTGACAAATTTGTTGTTGGCTTTTGGAAGGCCAACAATAAAATCCAAGGAAATGCCATCCTAGATAGTTACAAAGATAGTTAGAGGTTGTAATGCCCCATGGGACTTCACCATTTCATCCTTGATCCTTTTACATGTGTCACATTCAATGATGAATATATGGATGTTCTTCTTCTTTCCATCCCAAAATAATGAGCACTTAGTCCCTTCAAATATAAATCTAGAGTTACCCATGGCGAGAGAGGCATGCAATTATGCCAACACTCATGATTTTAAGGTAGAGTTCTACACTAAAATGATATGCTCTTTATACCTCAAGGTGTCATGTTGCCAAGTGTAGTTGGTAGGGGGTTGGGGTCTTCCTTCAAATATTGGATGATTCAAACAACCTTATCATTAACAAACCATTCTTTGCATATATTGACAATTCAATCTAGAATTGGTAAGGATAAGGAAAATAACGACCCTTTCTCCTCATATTGCCTAGAAAAGACATTGATCACCACGTTCTCTTTTAACTTCTTGTATATTATCTCATAATCATAGCCTAACAGCTTAGTGACCCACTTTTGTTGCTTTGGTGATGACAAATATTGTTCCAAAAAGTATTTTGAGTTATGATGGTTTGTCTTGATTTGGAATTGCCTCCCAATGCAACATGGGTTCCATGTCTCTACTTCATGAATGATGACTCTAATTTCTTTCTCATACATAAACTTACCTAATTTTATCTCACATGCATACTAGTGAACTCCAATTGGTGCCCCTCTTGCATTAAAACTACCACAATGCCTTTTCATGAAGCATCACATCATAGTATGAAAGTCTGAGTAGACTTCGACACATGGCTTCCTTTGAGGCACGAAAGACCTACTCTGCTACATCGGTCCTACACTAGTCCTTACAAAAGCATTATTTTTTAGCAAGTCAATTAATGGGGTTTCCATTCTATCATAACTCTACACAATTCTTTTGTAGTAGCCAGTAAGACTAGGGAAACCACACATGCTTTTTAGTTTATTTACACATGGCCAATCTTTCATATCTTCAAATTTCTTAGGATCTACTCATACCCCTATATTTCTAACAATGTGACCCAAGTATTCCACTTTATAAGTACTAAAAGGACATTTAGAAAATTTGATGAACAATTAGTTATCTCAAAGTAATTGTGAGGCTTAATCAACATGTGCTACCAAAGTCTTGATGTAAATCAAAATATCATCAAAGAAGACAAGCACAAAGTTGCATAGAAAGGGTTGAAAAAGCTTGTTCACGAGGCATTAAAAAGTGGATGGGACATTGCAAAGAACAAAATGCATTGCCAAAAACTCATAATGTCTCTCATGTGTGTAGAATGCAATCTTAGAAACGTCTACTTCCTTCATCTAAATTTGATGATACCTAGAGTGGAGATCTAGTCTAGTGAAGAACTATGCACTCACTATGAATCTAATCTAAGAGATTATCAATGACTGGGATAGGAAATGTATCTTTGACCATCAACTTTTTAAAATCATAGAAGTCCAGACACATGCACGAGTTTCCTTCTTTCGTCAACACCATGACAACTAGGGAAGAAGAGGGCTAGTGCTAGGACATATCACTCCACCTCCAAAAATTCCCAAATGATCTTTTCAATATCATTTTTTGTGCAAAAGGAGATCTATAAATATGCACATTGGGAAATTGACAACCTAGAATTGGTGGTAGCCATGATCATGCTCACCACTTGAAGGGGGTTAGTTGTGGGGTGTGTCAAATACCTAGTGATGTTTCTCCAAAACCGATTGCAAATAAGGATGAATTTCACGTGGGGAGTTATCCATGACTTTGATGGCATTGAATTGGGAAATAATGCATAAATGATCTTTCTTAAGATATTTTCCATAGGGTGACAGTTGATAATTTCTAGTGAACCTACATGGATACTTTTAAGGGTGTGTTGAAGGCCCTCCTTATTGAAGCTAATTTATAAATCCTTGAAATCCATTATAAAGGGACCCAATGTTCACAACCATTATGCACCCATAACTACATAAAAATCTCCCATTTCAAATATTTTATTTGAATAAATAGTCCCCATTTGGAGTTTCACATTCTCACACTTACCACCACATTTCATTATACCTCCATTGTATCATGATTCTAAATATTGTGGACCTCATGGACATAACAATGGGTTTCTTATATGACTCAATGATGAATACAATTGTGAATGATTCCATTGTTGATTAAGAGAATAACCTTCATGTTCTTTATATAGCCAACCAACTTCAAGGTCCAAGGAGCTATAATTTTCGATAAATCATTGAGGGAAATTTTGGGTTCCTCACAAGGAGGCTCCTAAGTGTGTACTTCATCATGTGTAATCTTGACCAACTCGAATTGTTTCATGTCATCTTCAATAATTTCCTTACACATGCCCGATGAGGTTATATCCATGACAAATGAATTAATGTTCCTTACATATATGTTATTTGAAAAAAATCATCAGAATGATAATAAAGGCCAAAACATTGGCATTCCATTGCTTCTATCAAGGTCAAATTGTGGAACCACAAGGGTTGGGAAGTAGGTGGAGTGATAGTGGGAACAAAAGGGTGTTGGGAATATTATTGGCATTGATTTCAAAGATAAGGTGAGCCTATATGTTTCCAATATAAATATTACAATCCTACAGGTGTACAAGATAAATATTACAATCCTACATATGTCCAAGATAGATATTTCAAGATGGAGATTGTTGAAAGTATTATTTTTGGATTTTTGATGATTAGTTTGGAAACCCTATCTTTGTAGGAATTTTTACCATACATACCTAGCTCAAATGGGAGCATAATTTATATGGTTGGAAATATTATTCCGACACCTTTATAACAATATATGGCATTCCCTCTAACTCCCTAGGAACGAGGAGATATGAATTTTTCCGTCCGATAACACAGCTAGAAAATTGAGGTCGGCTTAACCAATATTTACAGGTCAGCCTTGAAAGTGGGGAAATAATTACTATATATACATGATATACATGTGAATTTGTGGTGCAACCAAGAAAGATATCAAGTCTGAGGTATGCATAAGTGATTTGAGGTGCGCTAACGGTGTTGGGCTATCTTTCTAGGATCTAAAGGTGTGCAAGAGAAGTCCAATTGATTTTCTTGGGGTTTTTATTTTTCTAAAGGTGCACTATGAAGTACTAAAGGTCTAGGATGTTGTCGTGTGTGTTGTTATGAGGTTATGATGTTTCCATCAAGGAGTATATTATGGGAATGATGCTAGAGGCTCACTAGGGTACGAAGGATACATGTGACTAGGGTTTGGAGGATTGTCTGTGAAATGAAGAATGGAGGTGAATTCATAATTATTCTACATATGAATATATTGGTTTGGTGTCTACACATATCTTGTTGAATTGGTGTGTAGTTGAGGGAATTGGTGTCTCTAGCAGGTTGGTGCCTACAAATATTGTAACAATAGGTTGGTGCCTATAGGTGTTCCCGAGTTGGTGCTCAGTTGAGGAGATTGGTGTCTTTGGTAGTTGGTGCCTACATCTTGCTGAGTTGGTGCTCAGTTAAGGATATTGGTGTCTCCAGTAGGTTGGTGCCTACAATCTTTGTAACAGTAGGTTGGTGCCTACACAAATTTATAAAGATAATTTTATGGTTTTCTTGTGATTGGGGTTCCATGTTAAACTCTGTGTATTATGATTTGAGTTTATATGTGATTATTATTTCTTAGCTAATGAATGATTAATGGATGGTTAAATAAAATAAAAAGTATCTTATATTGATTTACCCCCCCCCCCCCATCATTATAAGCATAAGTTCAATAATTGGTATCAGAGCAAGTTTCTTCAGAAACACTTTAACCATTTGAAGACATATCTTGAGAACATATGGATTGCAAGGAAAGCCTACCTACAAATAGAGTTCCTTTGTTCGATGGAAGATACCATGCATCATGGAGTATAAGAATGAATATATATTTGCAGGCCCTTGGGTTTGGTATTTGGGAATCAGTCACAACAGGTTATACAAAAAGATAAAAGGAGGACCTGACAAATACAAAGGTAAGCTACCCTTCCAATGCTTTAAGTGTGGTATAATAAGACATTTTGATACTAAGTGTCCATATGCAGAAAGGGAAGATAGTGACGATGAAGAATAATATATCTCCATAACCATGGAAACAAATCCCAATGATGAATAAAATGAAGATAATTATAAAGAAAATCCAGATTCAGAAGAAGAAGATTTTGAAGAAAAACTCATTAGTGTGTTAGAAGAAATAGATATGCTTAGGAAAAAGAATATAAAGTAGAAAGATAAATTGTAGAAATATGAAGAGGAGGATCATGATCTTGAAGAAACAGAGAAGATAATTATCATCTTGAAGACTCAACTAGAATGGGAAAAAGGGATAGAAAAAGTGGTGAGAATCCATCTGAAAGAAAAGGAAGAAAATTGCAAGAAGCTAAAGGGTGAAATCGTTTCCTTAAGAAAGGAAGTAGAGAAAAAATCAATCAGTTGAAAAGATTGAAGTTTGGAAAGAGCACTGAGTTATTAAATAATATTCTCAGTTGCAAAAGGTCATGATTCATTAATACAGGTCTTGGCTATGACGAAAAACAAAATACCCCCGAGGGATATGCAAGCACTAAGGTCACAAAGCCATCAGAAAAGGAAAAAGAAGAAAATCCTAAAAGTTATTCCGATATTATCAAAGGCTCCATCAATAATGAAAGAAGTGGAAGAAAAGGAAATGATGACCAACATATATCAATTTCTTCCCACAAGAACGAGTTCAGGAGAGTTATTCCACCAAGAAGATCATTCATAAACCAATACCAAAATCTCTTTCTTGGTTATTGTTTTTCTTGCAATAGTTTTCTTCATAAAGCAATAGATTGTAGTGCGTATGGAAAAAGTGATCACGTGAGAGATAGAAATAGAGGTTCTTACAAAACCAAAAGTTCTCATGGGTTTGCTAACAAAAACTATAATTCATTTTTTCCTCTACTTGATTACAATACCGAATGATATAAGTACAATAACTATGGGCACATAGCACATTACTGTAGAAGTAGTATAGTTGGACCTTTAGGAATAAGATGTTCTTACCAAGCATAGAGAAGACTACTCAAATGTTTGGAAACGGAAGAAAAAGCAAGAAACAATGAGAGATGAAACTATTTGTTATGAGAAAGGATGTGATAAGCTAGATGAATATGGTAGGGATATTCAGTGTTTTGATTCCAACTTGAAACATGTACACCCCATTTCTAGAAAAGGTAAGGCTGGAACATTTCCTTGTGAAAATGGAAATTCAAGTTTACAATACTATTTTGGACAATATAAGTCATATGATTCTTCCTTGTTAGGAAGGAAAGAGGAGACATAAAAAAATTTAAATAAATTCAATACTAAAGTTTCACCCCATTCAGAAGATCAATGTCATGACTTTGGAGTGGAAGGTTTGATCAATAAAAACAATCAAATAGAAGGATCAATGTTGGATAATTGTAGTAGAGACAACTTGGATAATGATCAATTAGAGATATACTTTTAAATTACACATTAGAGTGCTTGAAGGGAAACAAAAGATCAGGGGGAGAAGCACTTTTCCATTGATTTCAAAGGGGGATAAGTTGCATATAGAGGAAAAATTGCAGACATGAGGAAAGTTGTAGACAGGGCTAGTATCATAATTGAATAAGGGTTGTCTTCAATAACAAAGGCATAGATTGTTGGAAATATTGTTGTCATTGATGTCAAAGAAACGGGGAGCCTACATGTTTCCAAGATAAATATTACAAGCCTACACGTGTCCAAGATAAATATTACAAGTCTACATATGTCCAAGATAAATATTGCAAGATGGAGATTGTTGAAAGTATTATTTTTGGATTTTTGATGATCATTTTGGATACCCTATATTTGAAGGAAGTTTTACCCTACATACCTAGCTCAAATGGGAGCACAAGTTATATGGTTGGAAATATGAATTCAATACCTTTCTGATGGTATATGACATTCCCTCTAACTCTCTAGGAATGAGGAGAGATGAATTTTTTTTCGTTCGACAACCTAGCCAGAAAATTGAGGTCGACTTAGCCAGTCTTTACAAGTTGACCCTAGAAGTGGATACAAAATTACTATAAATACATGATAGATGTGTGCATTTTTAGTGAAACCAAGAAAGACATCAAGTCTAAGGTGCACAAAAGTGATCTAAGGTGCGCTAAAGGTGTTGGGGTGTCTTTTTTGGATCTAAAGGTGTGCAAGAGAAGTCTAAGGGATTTTCTTGGGGGTTTTCTTGTTCTCAAGGTGCACTATGAAGGAATGGACGTATCTAATGTTGTTGTTTGTGTTGTTTTGAGGTTGTGATGTTTTAATCAAGGATTATATTCTGGGAATGATGCTATGAGGATTGCTAGGGCATGAAGGCTACATGTGACTAGGGTTTGAAGGATTGTCTGTGGAATGAAGCATGCATGTGAAGTCAGAAGTACTCTTTGTATGAAGATCTTGGTTTGGTGTCTACACACATATTGTTGAATTGGCTATCATGTGAGGGGATTGGTATCTCCAGTAGGTTGTGCGTGCAAATATTGCAACAATAGGTTGGTTCCTATATGTGTTTTTGAGTTGGTGCTCAGTTGAGGAGATTGGTGCCTACATCTTGTCGATATGGTTCTCAAATAAGGATATTGGTGTCTCTAGTAGGTTGGTGCCTACAATATTTGTAATAGTAGGTTGGTTCCCATAGACATTTATAAAGATAAGCTTATGGTTTTCTCCCAATTGGGTTTCCATGTTAAACTCTGTGTATTATGATTTGAGTTTATATGTGATTATTGTTTCTCAACTAATGAATGGTTAAATAAAGTAAAAATTATCTTATACTAATTCACCCCCCTCTCATTATAAGCATACGCTTAATAAAGGGGGATGTGGTCATGGAAAAAAAATGGGTCATTTGTTTTAGGAAATGATCACCACATAGGCCCTTTTGTCTAGCTAAGAGGCCTCCAACCACATAGCAATGTAAGACATCAATACCTATTCTTTAATTTCCTCCTTGAGACCACTGGTAAACACTTCTTGAAGAACTCATTATTCATACCTTTTTTTATGATTTCTAATATTTGGAAGTTAGCAATAAGGTATTCCACTATGCTGGTTTGGTACAACTTGGTTAGCATCCCCAAAATATGGGTTTCAATTTCAAATCTAGCATAAATAGCCTTCACAAATTGGTCCCAGGTAATGCACCCCACATAAACCTTCCTATACCATTGCCACCACTTTTAACACTCCCTATCTAAATATAGTAACCCCACATGGAGTTTAAATTGTTCATCATCAATACCTTGGAGTGAAAAATATTGTTCCATCTGACCCACCCATCCTATTGGATCTAAGCCATTGAACTTATTCAAATCGATCTTAGGCAATCCATGCATCATATGGTTTGGAGTGTCTTGAAATTATGATCTATTGCAACAACTATATGTCATTGAAGATTGTCCATGATCCATTGGTCCAATTAGATCATTCCAAATGTTCTATTTAATATCAATGGGGGTTTTAAAAGTAGACATTTGATTTTGGAGGTCAAAACAAAGGTTTTGAATGAGGTCGTTGAGGTGATTGAGTTTTTCTTCCAAGGCAAGGATTTTTTTTTTCTTATAGATTATTGAGTATTTGATCTATTCTCATTATAGTCATGAGACCACTAGGGTCCACTAGGAGGGTTACTGAGGACCTACACCAAAATGTTCAACTATGCACAAGGGTTATTTTGGGATATGTCACCCATAATGGTCTAGGTAGGATAGGTCTACTTGAAGGGTTACCAAGGAACTACACCAACATAATCAAATTCACATAATGAATATTTTGGGATAGGTCCCCCACAATGATCTAGGTAGGCCCTAGACTCCTTTTTTTACTGCTAGGGGATTGTCACATTGAAGATTATTGTATTGACAAAATTGTCAAATTCCTAATATTTGCAATTATGTAGGAATTTCATTGGTTGTGTTGCATAGGTGAGGGTTTGACAGGGTTCTAAGAGAAAATGAGCATTAGGTTCTATAGCCCTCTAATATACCATGAGTTTCTAATAATAGTACTCGGTTGATCTTTCACAACTCCAACTAAGGAGGATCAACCATACCCTTAATTGTACTACCCAATTCTTAAGTACATGAGAGTGAGATCCACAATTGTTCTACTTGGTGTACTATAGAGACAAAATTTATAAAAGGTTTTTGTAGGTATAGTTTTAAGTATGCCTAGGGGGATTTTGAAATACTCGAGCGTATGTAGAATAACAAATCAGTGAGTGGATTATGTCTGATGCAATACTACTCACTAGTTACCAATAGATGTGGTCAAGGGATTCCAACTAGGTGACCCACTTGTATGCCTTGCGTATATGCTTCCCAACCATAATTTTACTCGTTCAATGATAGATCTCTCTATTTGAAGATGTTGAAACATGTCTTTATCTAGAAAAAAATTGTCTAAAATTCGGGTATGTGTTGGTATATGAAAGAGCTATAATACTTCTTGTAGTGTACTTATATAGAAAAAATAGTGAATTAAGAGTAATACTAGAAGAAATATAAACTACATAATATAAATATGAAGTACAAGAGTATAAAACCTATAGAATATTAACCCTTATATTGATAATCAAGAAAAATAGTATTTTTCGCATGCCTCTTTGAGGAGACAACTTGTAAATGAATGGAGCTCTAATCCAATGATACTACTTGACAAACATTACATAACTTCCTACCTCTATAAATATTTTCTCACCACCTATACCCTAATCCACTTGTGATCCCACGATTAATGAGTACCAATTACCTTGTGGGCCTCATTTAATAAAGATGACCCTTTTACATTGAGTAACCACACACCAACTATCCAGTGGGCCTTATTCAAAGAAGATGGCCTTGCACCATGTTATCACTCCAGGAAACTCTCCTAGGCTGTAAGTCGGAGATGCTTGGTAACTACTCTTTTTGGAAATATTTTCTTAATATTTGATGTGTTTGTGTGGATCAAGATGAATATCTAAGAACTGGACTGTGTATTCAAGACTGTCTAGGAATATAAAATCTCACAAGGCCTTCTAGTCATGCAATCAGACAAGGTTTGATTAAATGGGAGAGAGACTAGCTATTGAACCAGATTATACTCATATAAAACAAGTAGAATGGGTTTAATAAATAAAGAAATATCTTATGATTATCAACTTAATTAATCAACATATGAGATGACAATCATATACAGATTGAATGAGCATCAACAAAGAACATTCACTCACAAGATATCAGAGACAGGAAAGAGAAATATGACAACACAACTGAGGGAAGCTTGAAATATTTCATATAATAAGAATAAGTCTTTTGGTACAGTAACAACCTATAGACAACCAAAATCGAACCCTTGGTTCATCTTCTATTCTAATATTTATAGCATTACAAAGTAGTTCTTTGATCCTAAAAACATGGATCAAATCAACTAA
>ML802003.1:192182-207882 GCA_009831015.1 Picea engelmannii
TTAGGTAGTGAGAAACTATTTATAGAGGCATAAAGTTGTTTTAATGTCTTGTCAAGGATTATAATTGTATTAAAGAACAGTTCATTTGGAGGTTTCCCCCTTAAAGGGGATAGTGAATATTTCTCTCCTTTCAAAATATCAATAAAGGGGTCTACTTTTATAGGTTTTATATTCTAGTTTGTCTCTTTTATTTCCCACATTATGAATTTTTTCATATATTTCTCTTAAATTCTCTATATTTGCTATATAAGTACATTACAAGTGGTGTCATATCACTTTCCTATGCCAACATGCACCCTAATTTTAAATATTTTTAAAAAGTCATCTTTAAACATAAGTTTTTTCATTTAGTGGGTTAAACTCCAATTGGGAAGCCTACACGCATGAAATTCAAGTGGTGTCACCTAGTTGGACACCCTTATACACCTATGTAGATACTTGGTGAGTAGTTCCACATTAGACAGAATTTGTTCATGGATTTGATCATCCACATACCCTCAGGTATATTGGAATCCCCCTAGGCATACTTGGAAACACCCCTACAAAATATTTTTAGTTATTTGTCACTATAGTGCAATGAGCACATCACTTGAGGAGATCCATTTTATGCACCTAGGAATTAAGTAGTATGGTTAATCCTCCTTAGTTAGAATCAAGAAAGATCAATTGAGTAATATTGTTGAAACATAAAGGTATTTTAGATAGCTATAGTGCTTGGCATTCCTTTTCTCTTAAGACTTTATTTAACCTTTGCAACATATGTAGAAAAATTAATTCCTATAAAACTTGGAATGTTTGAAATTTGAAAATTTCTATGGTCTACAGTAAGCTTTTAGAAGTAAAAAAAAAGTATGGACATGGTCCCAAACCAGTAGGGACCATTATGGGTGATATAGGTCAAAACAATCCTCACACAAAGTTGATTTCATTGGTGTAGTTCATTTAACTCTTATGGTGGACCCAAGTAGTCCCATGGATGCCACTCAAAACATGACCATGGATACAAGGATCACCCAACTAGAAGAATAGTATTTGACAATTAACGAACAAGTACAACCCATCCCTAAACTCACCCACAAACTATAGAACCTCCTTTATTCATTGGCGAACACGATGACTAATACATTGTGATTTCACACCACCTTCCACACTTAATTGGAAATTTGGAATGATCAGTTTGGGAAAATAATTTGAAAATTAAAATTGTTTGTGTGTACAAATTTGCATTTGAAATAGTTATATGAATTATGCAATTGGATCAAGTTTGCAAACACATAAAATTAGTTAGTTTTTTACTTAACATGAGAAACATAAACATACATAAACAATCGTCAAAAGTAAGCACCTAACACAACAAAATGATAAAGGAGTTCAACCCTCTCTTGGGCTACATCTCCTGGTCCAACTTCCAATGTATCATTTTCATTATATGCTAAAAGTGTAAAAATTAGTGCTTTACAATGCTCATAATGCAAAATAGATGGCTTCAATGGCTCCAGAATGTCCAAAAACCCCTAGCTGGGCTCTTCCTGCACCTGGTTTGGCCAAAAAATGGAGAAAATACACTTCGTGGATGTTTTTTGGTCCAAACCAGGTGCATGAAGAGCTCAACTAGGGGTTTTGGGACATTCTAGAGCCATTGAAGCCATATATTTTACATTCCGAGGATTGTAAAGAACTGATTTTGACACTTTGAGCATATAATGAAAATGATACATTGGAAGCTGGACCAAGAGATGTAGCCCAAGAGGGGGATGAACTCCTTTATCTTTTTGTTGTGTTATGTGCTTACTTTTGATGGTTGTTTATGTCTATTTATGCTCCTCATGTTAAGTAAAAAACTCACTAATTTTATGTGATTGTAAACTTGATCCAATTGCCTAAGTCACATAACTATTTCACTTGCAAATTTGTACACACAAACCTTTTTCATTTTCATATCAAGTTGGTATAAGAGGAAAGGTTTTTGAAGGTTTAATTGTTTGCAAGTGTTTTGTTTTCTGATGCTTACAAGGTTGAAGCTCACAAGAGGAGAAGGTCAACTTGTAGAGCCAAGTTATCAACTTTCAAGAAGGAGAACTATACATTAACCTCAGGCTTAAAGGAGGCATTCACCAAGCATGGATCATGAGGAGAGTCATGAAATCCCTACTTCAGAATATGAAACTTTCAGAAAATCTTTTTATGATATGACAGAAATGGTGAAAGTTTTATTTGAAAAAAGGAATGCAATGTTGCAAGGTGAAATCTCAAATCCTCCAAGAGGTAGTGAAGATAGTAGTGATAAAAATCCAAAAGGAAGTGGAGGGAATGGTGATACTCCACCTCCTTCATCTCCATCTTCCACTTCTTCTACCATTTCACAACCACCTCCAAATTCTCCAAAATAACATGGTAACATTCCTCCACAAACTCCTTTGCTTAACCTTGATATTAAGTTTGAATTGCCTATGTTCAATGGAGAGGTAAATGCTGAGAAATTGGATAATTGGATTTGTCATATTGAAGTGTATTGTAGGATACAAATAATCAAAGATGATGTGACTAAGATTCAACTTGCTTCTCTTAGATTGGAAAGTGCAACACTAATTTGGTGGGAAGCCAAAACTCAAAGGACATGAAAAAGCATGGTAAAGTTTTATCCTCTTGGAATGATTTTATTGTTGCACTTAAAAGGAAATTTTATCCATTAGCATACATGCAGAAAGCTATCATGGATTGGAATTTTTTTAGACAAGCTTAAGGGAAAAGTGTGCAAAGCTACACTCAAGAATTTATAAGAAGAGCTTTGATTTTGGGTATAGATTTATCTTCTCAAGAAACTTTACTTAAATACATTGGAGGATTTCATAGTTATTTGAGACACACAATTCTTATGTTTAACCCTTCAAATCTAGATGAAGTTTGTTTACAAACAACTCATTTGGAAGCAAGAGGGAAGAATACTCCTAAAGAGGGCAACACGAAGCCATTTGTTAATGGAGACAAGGGAAAGAGGAAGTTCAAGGGAAATGGAAGAAAAAATGCTTCAATCAAGAAAGAGGGAGAAAAACTCACACGTAAACACTGTTCAAAAGATGACCATGATGAAGACCATTGTTGGAAACTTCATCCTAAAATGAGACCCAAAAATTTTAGCCACAAGGGGAAACCAAAGACTACTACAACTACACAACATGATTTAGGTTCTGATTCGGGAGATGAAACAAAAATTACAGCCATGGGTTTTCATGGTAAGGATTTTATTGCAAGTACTTGTTATTCAAGTAGTAGCCTCAATGAAACTCAACATGAAAAATAAAGAATAGAGATTTTCCACATAAGGGTTATTTCAAAGCATACCAAGATACATACTCTATTTGATATTGGATCTCACGCAAACCTCATTTCTGAAGATACAGTTAAGAAGTTGCATTTGGAAACTACTCCTCATCCTAAACCATATCCTCTAGGTTGGATATGTGACAATGCCAAATTGCATGTGACAAGAAGATGTAAACTTAGATTTGCCATCACTGCAAACTTTATAGATGAGGTAAAGCTTGATGTTATTCCATTGAATATTTGTGGTATTGTGTCGGGAAGCCCATATTTATATGATAGGAGAGCCATCTTTCATTGTCATGAGAACAAATATAATTTGTTTAAAAATAGAGTTGAGTACATTGTTAGAACATATACGAAGATGAATAAGTCACTTGTAAATGCTGGACAAATGAAGATATTAGTCAATGCTAGTAAGAAATTTTTACTCTTGATGATCAAACCCAAAGAAAATGTTGAAAAATAAGTTTTCCAAGGTTGTGATGCAAAGTTAAAATCTTATTTATATGAGTTTGTTAACCAATAGGATGAGATGTTTTAGGAACCAAAAGGATTGCCTCCTAAAAGAGGTATCCAACATGAGATTCAATTGCAACAAGATTCTCCTCTTCCAAACATTGGTATGTACATGATGTCAGTCATGGAGAATGATGAAATTAAAAAACAAATCCAAGAGTTTCTTGACAAAGGGGTTATCATGCCAAGCACATCGCCGTGCAGGTCACCAATTGTTTTAGTACCAAAGAAAGATGGTACATGGTGCATGTGTGTAGATTTAAGAGCCTTGAACAAGATTATGGTAAATAATCGTTACCCTCTTCCTAGAATTAATGATTTGCTTGATCAATTGAAATATGCTAAGTATTTTACTAAGTTGGACTTTGAGAAGTGGATATCATGAGATTAGGATTGATGAAGGAGACACATGGAAGAAAAATTTCAAAACAAAGCAAGGTTTGTTTGAATGGATGGTTATGCCATGTGGGCTTTGTAATGCTCCTGCTACATTCATGAGAGTTATGATTGATGTTTTAAGGCCTTTTCTTGATGATTGTGTGATTGTCTACTTGGATGACATATTGATATTTAGAAAATCTCGTGAAGAGCATGTTATGCATGTAAATCAAGTTTTAGATGTCTTGAAGAAAGAAAGGTTGTTTTTAAAGATGTCTAAATGTGAGTTTGGAAAGACCTCACTTGTTTACTTGGGAAATATTGTTGGAGGAGGAGAGCTTAAAATAGATCCTTCATAGGCAAAGTCATTTTGGTTTGGCCCAAGCCTAAAAATGTGATAGAGGTAAGAATCTTTTTGGGAGAAACCCAATATTGGAGAAAGTTTATTGCTAACTTCTCTTCAATTGCAACTCCATTACATGTAATGACAAGCATCAGGCAAGTTTTCCAATGGGAGGCAAGCAACAAAAAGATTTTGATGCATTGAAGGAGAAGATTAGTACAAGACAATACATGACAACCATCATGTTGATCACAGTATCCAAGTTGGAGATGAAGTTTGGATTTACATTAGCAAAGAGAGGCTTAAAGGAGAAGGTAAAAAACTGAAACCAATTAGATATGGACCTGTCTCCTTATATGCAAATGTATGCTGTTATTAATGTTGAGAATTTGAGATTGTATGAGCCTCCTTTGATTAATGATCAAGGAGAGAATGTTCATATTCCTTCCATAGATGACTTCTCTCCAGAACATCTTTCAGAATTGCACAAGGATACAATCCTTGATAGAAAGATAAGAACTTCAAAATGAGGGAATGTGGAATACCTTCGTGTTTGTCTTAGAGGCACGAATCCAAGAAAAGATAAATGGATTAAGGTTGTAAAGGTGAGGGAACTGTAACCTCATCTTCAAATTGACTAAAAGTAGTCTTTTGGAGGTCCAAAAGCTTCCCATTGGGGAGGAGTGATCCAGGGGATCAAAAAATGCTCAAAAATCAAAGTGCTCGAAATTGCCCGAAAATAGATTCATTGCATAGAACTCGTCCCCATGACCCCATCGCAACTTGAATGGGCTCAAACATGTAAAATATATGCTGAATGTGTAGTTCATACAGTCGACATGTTAGCTGACCGTAGGACCGAACAAATGACGTGGCAAGTGCCAACGTGGTACCCTGTCGTTGGTTTGTTGGTGTAAAATTTTATAGAGTCCGTGAGGGTCGTACCCGGGACCTTTGTGTATGGAAAAGTCTTGGCAAAGGCCATGCTACCAACCTGCCCACGTATGTTACTTAACAACTATAGTTTACAACTATTATTTAAAGTTTCATTTAAGTCCGGTCAGGCGGAAAAGGATCGGGGATTATCCCCAACCCTTGATCATACACGACCATACCACATGACCACAACGTGATAAAACTAATGGTCAAGCGACACATGCGTAAATATAGGTTGGTGCCCGACCACATGGGGGGCCACGCGACCACAACCTCCACCCTTTAAGGCACCTATCCTGCTAACGGTGAGACAATTTCTCCCTAATTTAAAAAACGTGTGTGGTGTAGGGTTTTGGCACGAAAATGAAAAGGTTTGTGTGTCAAATTTGTAAGTGAAATAGTTCCGTGACTTAAGAAATTGGATCAAGTTTGCAAGCACATAAACTTAGTGAGTTTTTTACTTAACATGAGAAACATAAACAAACATAAACAACCATCAAAAGTAAGCACATAATACAACAAAAAGATAAAGGATTTCACCCCTCACTTGGGACACATCTCCTCGTCCAACTTCCAATGGATCATTTTCATTATATGCTCAAAGTGTCAAAATCAACGCTTTACAATGCTCAGAATTCAAAATATATGGCTTCAATGGCTCTTGAATGTCCAAAAACCCCTAGATAGGCTTTTCCTGCACCTGGTTTGGCCAAAAAAAGGAGAAAATACACTTCCTGGAAGTTTTTCCCCAATAGCTTGCTGTACCTTCTTGCCAAAACACACCTCTGTGTGACTGAACCTGGCTCCGAGTGTTTTTCCGTGCCCAAAACCCAACACCACACGCGTTTCCAAAATTAGGGAGAAACTATCACACCATTAGTGGGATAAGCGCTTTAAAGGGCGGAGGTTGTGGTTGCGTGGCCCCCCATGCGGCCGGGTGAAAACCTAGATTTACACACCCGTCACTTAACTTTTAGTTTTACCACACTGTGCTCATGTGGTAAGGTAGTGTATATCAAGGGCTGGGGCTAAGCCCTCACCCTTTTCCGCCCGACTATACTTTAATGCAACTTTAAATAATAGTTTTAAACTACAACTGTTAAGTAACATATGTGGGTGGGCTGGTAGCCTGACCTTTGCCAAGAATTTTCCATATGCAAAGGTCCTAGGTTCAACCCCCACGGGCTCTATAAAATTTTACACCAAAAAACCAACGACGGGGTGCCACGTGGCGACCCTTGGCTGGGCCACGTGGAAACTTTCCATTTTCCCCGTAAATGACACATGCCGACCACTAGTTGGTCCACGCCCCTGCCAACCAAGCTGTCAAATCACCTACCACATAATCACCTGCCCAGTCATCACTTTCCACGTCAATCATACAGTCATACGGTGCGCTGACACGTGGAATGTATAGACTGTACGGACTGCATAGTCATCATGTTTTTTGCCTGTTTAGGAAAGTGGACAAAACACGATATATCAGCCATAGAGACTCTGTTTGAGCCTGTTCAAGTTACGTTGGGATCGTGAGGATGAGATATACAAAATGAACCTATTTTCAAGCAATTTCGAGCACTTTGATTTTTGACCATTTTTTGATCCATGGATCAGAAAATGGGTAGTGGTGAACCATAAATGGATGATAATTGTTTCACTAAGCCACTTTTTCATGAAAACTCCCCCAATATCATGTTTTTAATGTATTTTCCTTGTCCCCATTGTATTCTCTTTTTTCATTCAAAATATTATGCAAAAATTTCAAAGGTTTGCCTCAATCTATAGCCTGAAAGCTCCTTGTAAATTTTCCTTGCAACTTAACTCGAAATTTGAAATATATTTTTGGTGTAGATGTTAATCCCTATGACCTTGGCCATCCACTTTGCATCCTGTATAAGGTCTTGATACATGGGCATAGGTTTGCTCATTGTTTCAGAAAAATCATTTTTGTGGTTTCTGCATTCTGCATACCATTCAGTGGTGGAAGTGGAGAGTGCTAACCAAGTGTTGTATCCCTTTATCTCAACACTCCACACATTTCATATGTTTTTACATGTGGATGCATAGGTTTGTACCTATCCTCTCACATATGGTTTTCCATTTGCCAATGAGTGTAGATAGATGAGTAAATCCAACATTAACACAAGAGGGGTATTAGTTGCCAATTTACCCAAGGATTATTTCCATCAGAAATAGAAGAAGCTCCTCTTTATTAGTTAAGGGTAGTGGTGGGGAATACCCTCATAATTCTAAAATTGAAATTTGACATATTGTGCCCCCTATCCCAAAATAAAAAGATCTATGGGTGATGGTAATGAAGAGGAATTTGAGGCACATGCAAATATGATCTGGATTTATGAGTGGAACGAAATGAAGACCTAGATTTATAATATTAACACAGAGACACAGTGAATAATAACAAATATACAGTAAAACTTGACTTCTATTAAATAAGAAATATGCTGAAACTGTAAAATGCAGACTAAAAACAAGCTTGCTAGAATGGTGGTAGCTTATCTCTGAGAAGAGATGTGACAACTATGCTCATTCACAAGAAGATGAGAACAATGAGGATTTGAAAGAATTTTTACAATAATAACGAATTCCAAAACTATAGACATCCAAAAACCTAACCCTAGGTGATGAAGCTCCAAAAGTCATGTGGACCCCATTGGGGTAAGTTAATCTATCAACTTCCCGAGGTCGTAACGTTTGCATGCAATCTCTGTTTGGGACGCATGATAGCTCGTTGGAAAGGTAATGATGAGGATATTCATTTAGGGGGCTCAATCAAAGTCTTCAATTGTTTTTTAGGTTCCCAATAATGAAAAAAACATCATTTAGGCCCTTAAAATGGTCCTGGAAGTTTGGGACCCGAAAACCTGCTAAAAATAGTAAATTGCCAAAAAACTATTTTGAGCCAGTTGGAATAGGTGGGTGTCCACTGGAATCCTCCTATATTAATCCTCCTCCATTTGGAAGAAATGGTCTCCATTGCGTTTGAGTTCCCCCATTAGATGAGGAAATTTCTGCTTAATTTTGCCTCTGGCAAGCCACTTGCCTTGGTGTAGGTGATGCCTTGCTTTGACAACCCAAACGCTGGATCCTCTGCCGGTGAGTTCTCTTGAAATGTGTGTCCATGATCGGATTAGTGGATGCCTATTCCATGCAGTCATGGTTGAGCTCTATTGGTGTCAATTGTTCTGCTATCTCTGAGGTGTCTAATAATGGTGGAAAATAGGGTCGAAGGAGGTCCACATTGAACACTAGGTGCAAGCCAAGAAAGGGGGGAATGTTGAGATCAAAATAATTTCCACCCACCACCTTGGTGATGGTGTAAGGTCCATAACAGAGTGGACTAAGCTTCAGATGAGGCCCTGTAAGGTGTTCTTTCTGCAAGTGAAACCAAAATTTGTCTCCCACCTGAAACTAGTGTGGCACTCGATGTTGATCATGGCGCTGCTTGTACTTGGCATTGGACTTATGTAAAATATCCTGAACCTATTGGTGGATGTGATAGATCTTCTCAATGAACCGAGTGGATTTTTCAACTATAGTTGGATCATGGGACGATTCTACCTGGGTGGCCACAAGGGGTAGTGCAACATCCATGGGACCTAATGGTTGAAATCCCAACCCCACCTTAAAGGGGTTGTGTCTAGTTAAGATATGCATGGATTTGTTGTAGCTGTGCTGAACATAGGGAAGAATCTCATCCCATGTGTGTGGGTGCTTGAAATTGTACATGCGCAGGACATGCACGATCATCTAGTTGACGACCTCGGTTTTTCCATCTGTCTAGGTGTGGAAGGTAGTGGATTTGGTGAGCTTGGTGTCTAGTAGTGACCATAGGCTTGACCAAATGTGTCGAGGAACTAGATCTCCCGATCTGAGATAATGTTTTGTGGGATCCCAAAGTGTACCCACACTCATTCAAAGAAGATCTTGGAAGTGGTCTCCACTGTGATGCTCTTCTTCCAGGCAACCATAATCGCCATCTTGGAAAGGCGATCCACAATCACAAAAACACAATCATTTCCCCACTTAGTGGATGGAAGGATCGACATATAGTCCATTGAGATGGATTCCCAGAGCCTATATGGATTATGCATAGGAGTGTACATGCCTTGTTTCTTAGTGGCTGGTTTGGAAATATCGCAGATAGTGCAGGACCATATATACTTGTTGACATCCTGTCGAAGTTTCAACTAGTAGAAATGTCGTTGCAACACTGCCATTATTGTTTTCACACCAAAGTGTCATGCCACCCGATTGTAGTGGGCTTCCCAAATCAGCTTCACTTTCTTTCTTGATGGAATGGAAATATGGCTGATATGGCACATCATCCCATCTCGAAGATGGAAATTAGTGATAGTTGTGTTTGCGTCCAACATTTGGTAGGTGTTGGCAAAGTTAGGATCTGTCTCATAAAGGTGGGTCCATCCGGAGGTCTCGTGGATGCAAGAGTCTAGCACTGTGGTGAGTGCCAAAACTAGAGGTCAGCTAAGGAAATAAACGACTTAGTTGGTACTTCATGTTTTATACTTGATGTTGAGGTGGAACTACTGTAAATATTGTTGGTACTACGGCTACCATTACACCAAAACCCGCAGGTGATTGGTAAACTCACCACCGCTAGATTTCAAGGATCCATGAGAGGCAATTAGTCCCTTGTCATGATACACCAGGGAGCGTTGACTACTTGCAATTTCGTGCAACAATCTCCTCCTCAGTGCGAGCCGAGTGTGTATCGAACTCGTGACCTCTAGCTATGATACCAATTGCTCGTACTACGACTGCCGTTACACCAAAAGTCGTAGGTGATTGGTAAACTCACCATCTCTAGATTTCAAGGATCCACGAGAGGTGATTAGTCCCTTGTCATGATACACCAGGGAGCTCTAACTACTTGTAATTTCGTGCAACAAATATGTGGACCACTTCTGATGCCAATCATTCTAGAATTTGCCTTATGTCTGCATGAACTGTAGCAGCTTATGATAAGTGTGGATGACTATCTCCTTCATGAGAATTTAATGCCTCCACTAGAGGCAGGCTTGTACAATGGAGTACATTTATTTTTCGTAAGTGGGGTACTTACGAATGACATCTGATAGTGTCTCACTATGATAGGCCACAGGGTGGTCGTGTTGATGAGGAGTGCATCCACAACATAGTATGAAGCATTTGTCTCGATCTCAAAGGGATATTGCAGATCAGGTAATGAAAGCATTGGGGTTGAGCACAAGCACCGCTTCATATCATCAAACGCTTGTTGTTGGGACAACCCCCACATAAAGTTTTCCTTACTACCACCTCTGGCTACTTGGCTGAGGCCCATGCAATATGGGAGAATCCCAACATGAACTTGTGATAGAAATTGACAAGGCCTAAGAAGCTCCAAAGCTCAGTGAGCGTGGTTGGGGTTGGCCGATCATGAATGACTTGGATCTTGGCTGGATCCACATGCAGAACATGCACATCAACAATGTAGCCTAGGTACTAGAACCTGCCCATGCCAAAGGAGCATTTTTCCAAGTTGGCATATAGCTTTTGCTGCCGTAGAGTGTGCAAAACCTATTGAATCTGCTACAAGTGTTTCGCCCAAGTCTTTCTATAGATGAGGATGTCATCCAAATACACCACTACAAAAGAATTAGTGAAAGTCTGCAAGATATTGTCCATCATCCTCATGAAAGTTGTTGGGGCATTTGTCAAACCAAAGGGAATGAACAACCATTCAAAAAGATCTTATTTTGACTTGAAGTCAATCTTCCATACATCTGTTTTATCTATTGGGACCTGATGGTAGTGAGACTTCAGATCAATCTTACTAAAGTATTTGGCCCTCGTGAGCTGATCAAGGAGATTGTTGATTCAGGGAATCGAGTACCGGTTCCTGACTGTGATTTTATTTAGAGCCTGGTAATCAATGCAGAGTTGCCAGGTCCCATATTTATTTTGCACAAGCATGATTGGGCTTCCATGAGGTGAGGATCTGGGTCAAATGTACCCCTTGTGGAGCATCTCTTGGATCTAACACTTGATCTCCTCATATTCTAAAATAGAGTGATTATAGATTGGCCCATTGGGTAGCAGTGCACCAAGGTTCATATCAATGGGATGCTTGACCTGATAGTGCAAAGGTACCCCAGTAGGTGATGAGAAGATGTCTTTGTATTCTACCACGACCTTATCCACTTGCTTCTGCTTCCTGGAGAGGTCGACCGCAAAGGTATTGGATGTGGATGCAACCTTTCGTTCACTCTAAGAGTGAATCACGAAGACGATAAAATTCCTGGTCTGATAAATGACCTTCCTACATTACTTGGAAAAGATGAAGCAAATAACACAGGTGGGATTACCTCAGGTATCCTATACAATTTCCTATTCAAAGTAATAATAACACTGCAAGGTCTAGACTCATATACAACATGACATTTCCTTAAATAAGTTTGGCCCAAAATAACATCACAAACTTAAATGGGAGTAACATCACACAATTCCTCATATTTGAATGGCTTGATGCCGTATGGCAGGTGACATTGTTGGTTGACGCGAAGATCGCTTCCTTGGTGGAGCCATCCGATGGTGTAGGAATGCGGGTGCGACGTTGTCTACAGGGCTAGCCACTTGAAGACCTCTGTTGATATGATGTTCTTCTAGCTACCGCTATAAACGATGAAGTGCAACATAGTGCCTTTCACCCACATCTGTGAATGAAAGAGGTGCCCGCCTTCCTTTGGCTCATCAGGTTCACTGGTGATCTGAAAATGAAAAAGGCTTGTGTGTACAAATTTGCAAGTGAAATAGTCATGTGACATAGGACATTGGATCAAGTTTGCAATCACATTAACTTAATTAGTTTTTTACTTAGAATGAGAAACATAAACATACATAAACAACCATAAAAAACAAGCACATAACACAAAAAATTGATAAAGGATTTCACCCCTCTCTTGGGCTACATCTCCTGGTTCAACTTCTAATGGATCATTTTCATTAATGATCAAAGTGTCAAAATCAATACTTTACAATACTCATAACGCAAAATAAATGGCTTCAATGGCTCCAGAATGTCTGAAAACCCCTAGCTGGGCTCTTCTTGCACCTGGTTTGGCCAGAAACTAAGAAAAATACAACTATGGATGTTTTTCCACAATAGCTTACTGTCTCTGCTCACCAAAACAAACCTCTAAAAAACTAAACCTAGCCCCAAGAATTTCCCATACCAAAAACCTAACTCACGTGCCATTCCACAAATTGGGTCATAATGTCACATGGTTAGTGGGAGAAGCACCTTTCTCGATGGATGTGTCAGTCACATGGCCCATGTGGCCTAGCATCAACCTACGTTTTAGCACCCGTCACATAACCTTTGAACAAATGGTTGCACGTATGGTTGTATGGTATGGTGGTATGTGACCAAGGGTTGGGGCTAAGCCCCAACCCTTTTTCCGCCCGGATTAACAATTGATTCAAGTTCAAATAAATGTTTTGGACTATAGTAGTTAAGTACTAATGCATGTGGGTTGGTAGCTTGGCCTTTTCCAAGACTGTGCCATACCTGAAGGTCACAGGTTCTACCCTGACAGACTCCATAAAGTTTTAACCAACAAACCAATGACAGGGTTCCATGTGGTGGCCCCTGGCTGGGCCACATGGAACCTTCCCATTTTCCTTCCAATATGACGCTTATTAGTACCAGATTGGTCCACCTCAACACTTTCCAACTCACCTTCCACATCAGCCTCTACCACATCATTACTATACACGTCAGCAATACAGTCCCCCTGCCACGTCAAAAGTATTGTCTGCACAGTCAGACTGAATGAACTGTATAATCAACATGTTTTTTGCATGTTTGGAAAAGTGGAATGAACACAATATCTCAGTCATATGATGTCCATTTGAGCCTGTTCAAGTTGTGTTGGGATCATGAGGATGAGATCTACACAATGAATCAATTTTTGAGCAATTCCGAGCACTTTTATTTTTGAGCATATTTTGATCCCCTAGATCACTCCTCCCCATTGGGAAGCTTTTGGACCTCCAAAATACTACTTTAAGTCAATATGAAGATGTGGGTACAATTATCTCACCTTTCCAACCTGAATCCATCTAGGTTTGCTTGGATTTGTGTCTTTAAGACCAACATGAAGGTATTCCATATTCCCTCATTTTGAAGTTCTCATCCTCCTATCAAGGATTGTATCCTCATGCAATTATGAAAGATATTATGGCGAGAAATAATCTATGGAGGGAATCTGAACATGCTCTCCTTGATCATCAATCAAAGGAGTCTCATACAATATCAAATTTTCAACATTAACAACTGCATACATTTGCATATAGGGAGGCGGATCCAAACGGAAGGCATTGTTACCAATCTTTTCAAAAATCTTGAAAGGTCCATATCTAATTGGTTTCATATTTTACATTCTCCTTTAAGCATCTATTTGTTAATGTAAATCCAAACTTCATCTCCAACTTGGAAACTGTGATCAACATGATGCTTGTCATGTCTTGTCTTGTACTTGGATTGGCTCTTTTCCAACTGTTCTTGTACCATTTGATGCACCAACTGAATTTGTTCAATGAACTTCTTTTCCCTATCAATGTCATAATGATCATCAATAGAAATATCCTTCCCAAAGATAAAATCTAAAGGAGATTTTGGAAAATAACAAAAACATGTCTCAAATGGAGATGTTTGAGTCAAAGAGTGCTTAGCCCGATTATAAGCATGCTGATTGTAGTGTAGGTGCTCATCCCAAAGTTTAGGATGTTTGTTGCAATAACCATGAAGAAGATGTACTATTGTTCTATTCACCACTTCTGCTTGACCATTAGTTTGTGGATGAAAAGTTATGCTATTTTTCAGCTTGGTGTCCATGAGTGCCCATAAGCTTGACCAAAAGTTCCCAATAAATCAAGAATCTCAATCAGAAATAATGGATTTGGGAAACCCAAAATGTACCCAAAGATGTTGAAAGAACATTTGTGTCATTTGTTTAGCTGTAACCTACTTCTTACAAGGCATCAAAATAAACATTTTTTTGAAACGGTCAACCACAACATAAAGATAATAATGATTTTTTTTTGACATAGGTAGACCTCCTACAAAGTCCATGGAAATGCTTTCCCAAGGACGGGAAGGAACCATACGTGGAGTATACAAACCCAACTTTCTATTGCTAGGCTTACTTGTAGCACATAAATAACATCCTCTTACATATCTTGAAACACTTTCATTCATTTTAGGCCAATAGCAATACCTTTACAAATTAGCCACTGTCTTGCCTACACCAAAGTGGCCAACAATAAGAGAAGAATGTGCTTCCCTTATGACGTTGACTCTTTCATCCTGTGGAATACATATCTTGCCAAGATGATACAAAAGCTTATCATGCACATGGTAATCCAATTCCTCAACTTTGTTAGAATGACACAAAGTTGCATAAGCCTCCTTAAAATCAACATCTAAAGAATACTGTTCAACATAGCTCTCATGCATGGTAGAATTATGATTAAGAATAACCGAAGCACTAACAATAGGCCTAGAAATCAAATTAGAAACTTTGTTATAAATACCTTTCTTATACCTGATAACCAAGTGGAATTGTTGTAGAAAACCCATCCATCTGAAGTGCCTTGCTTGTTGTAGCTTTGTTTGTGATTGTAAATATTGCAATGGTTGATGATCTGTGTGAATGATAGTTTCTTTTGCCAACAAATAATGTTTCCATTTTTTCACACTTTGCACCAATGCATACAACTCCTTATCATATGTAGGATAATTAATCACAACACCATTAAAAGTTTCATAATGAAAAAAAAATGGGCTTACCATGTTGCAACAAGACTACTCCCATTGCATAGTTACTTGCATCTGTTTGTATCTCAAATGGCTGTCTCAAATTAGGAAGTGCAAGAACTGGAGCTGAACTAATCTTCTCCTTCAATGCATCAAAATATTTTTGTTGCTTGCCTCCCCATTGGAAAACTTTCTTGATGCTTGTCATTGCATGTAATGGAGTTGCAATTGAAGAAAAGTTAGCAATAAAATTTCTCCAATATTGGGTTGCTCTCAAAAAGCTTCTTACCTCTATCACATTGTTGGGCTTGGGCCAATCCAAAATGACTTTGACCTTGGAAGGATCAATTTTCAGTTCTCCTCCTCCAACAATATGTCCCAAGTAA
>ML802003.1:230616-256624 GCA_009831015.1 Picea engelmannii
TTTCCATGAGGGCTTTCACCATAAGGGGATCACTTTGGAGTTCATCCATTTGTGCACCTTATCAACCATGATAAGACAAAAATGATTCATCTTCACTGCATCATATATATCAACTATGCATCATGTATCAATGACAACTCATTGATCCATCTTCATCAATGCATCATAGCAATGATCCATATTTATCAATTGGTTTCAACTTGGACATATATCATTCTCATCAAGGGAATCATATCAATGATCCATATTTATCAATTGGTTTCCACTTGGACATATATCATCCTCATCAAGGGCATCATATCAATCAATTACTTGACATCAATCAATGACATCAATCAAACCAAACCATTTACATCAATGCCATATGATACAACAATCTCCCAAATAATCAAATCATTGGTATCAATGACAAACTATTGGCATCAATGACAACATGATCCAACACTAGAGTCATGTGATCCTAATAGGTATGAAAATGCACATGTTCTACTTGAATGGGAGAATGTTATGGATGATGAGTATCATTCCTTGCATAAAACCAACACATGGGTCTTAGTTCATCGACCACAAGGAAAGAATGTGGTGAAGTGCCAATAGGTATACAAAACCAAATTCACATCTGAAGGCACTGTTGAAAGGCATAAGGCTTGTTTGTGAGAAAAGGGCTTTTCTTGGAAAAAAAGCATCGACTGCACTAAAACATTTTCCCTCTTGCAAATATGAATTTTGTCCAATTGATTCTTTCACTTGATGCTCATTTTCAATGGGAGGTACATTAAATGGATTCTTTCACTAAATATATTTATGTCGAGAAACCCCTAGGCTTTAAAAAGGGTGGAAATGTTATCTATTGATTGAAGAAATCATTGTATGGTGGGAAACATGACCCCAGGGTGTGGTATGAGAAGATCATTGTAATTATTTATCCACCTCAATTTAAAGCATTATGAGTGAGATCATAGTATCTATGTTTAACATGTAAATGACGAAACCTTAATTATCAGATTGTATGTTAATGATTGAGTCGTCACTTGAAGTAATGTAGATTTAACTTTGGGTTTGAATAAATAGTTAACCAATAACTTTGAAATCACTGACAATGACCTATTCCATTTTTTGGGGGGTATCTAAGTCTTGCAAATGGATGATGGTATCTTTTTTTCTAAACCTACATATGTTATGAATTGATTATGAAGGTTCAAAATGAATGAGTGTAAATTGTGTGCCACACCTTACTAGTCGAGAGTAAAGCTGGGCAAAGAATGTGATTCTTCAAAAGTTGATGCTACTCTCTATAAGAAACTTGTTGGGACTTATCTCACACACACTTGACTTGATATTTCCTTCACTATCAATGTATTTTCTCATTTCATGCAAGATCTAAGAGAAATCCACTCAATGGATGCAAAGAGAATTGTTCATTATACCAAGGGAAATTATCATTTTGGTATAAAGTATTTCCATGAGAATATGAATGAATTAGTTAGATACAAGTCTTGGATGGACTAGGTTGGAGATAACTAGAAGTCCACATCTATATATGTGTTTCATATTGGCTTTGGATCGATAGTCTAGTCTTATAAGAAGCTAAATATGGTCTCTCTTTTTGATCCAGGTGGATATCGATGGCCACCTATCTATTCCAACTGGCTCAAAACAATTTGTTGGCAACTTACTATTTTTAGCAGTTCCAAACTTTCAGGGCCATTTTGAGGGAATAAATGAAGTTATTTCGGGATCAAGCACCTCAATTCAGCCACCAAAATGAATATCCTTGACGATACCTTTCGAACGAGCTATTGTGCACCCAAAATGAAGATCATATGCCAAAGTTACGCTCCTGGGAAGTCGATACACCAAAGTACCCAAAACGGGGTCCACAAAACTGTTGGATTTTCGTCTTCCGGTGTTAGGGTTTTGGATTTTCTTGATGTTAAAAAGGGCCTTTAGAGATTCATTGTAATCATATTCTTTCGAATGTGATTCGCTGTCACATCTCTTCTTAGAGATAAGCTGCCACCATTCTAGTGAGTCTTTCACTTTGTATTTGTACAGTTTTGTAAATTTCACTCATTAATAGAAATTGTGTATTACTGTATCTCTGGGTTTATGGTTATATCTATGATATATCTCTGCTGTATTGTTGAATATATAGTATATATTTGTACATTTATTTATTATATCTCCGCTCTGATTTCATGCCGAAAATAATCCGTATCAGTGGTATCAGAGCAGGCTGTTGTTGATAAATTTTCAGTGCATGTTCCCGACAACGTCTGAGTATAGCAAGTTGGGTCTCGATCTTTTCTCTCTTGAGAAAAATCGCTCTCGCACACCCAAGAAAACCTCCATGGAAGAAGAAAAGAAAAATGATGGAGCATAATATTCTATTAATCTATTGCTTGAGAAAGCTCTCACGCGACATAGGGATGAAATAATGGAGATTTTTTCCCACATTCTTCAGCATCTGCTGATAAAAACAGGTGCGTCTTCATCAAGCAACCAATTTGGAGGCACCTCGCCTTTCAAGGTACAATTTAATTTTGATATTCCCGTATTTGAAGGACAGATAGATATGGATGCCCTAGAAAAATGGTTAAATTTGTTAAAAGGTTATTTCTCTGTTCATAATTTATCCGATAGGGAAAATATCACCTTCATACTCCTTAAGGATATACCCCATGTCAAACATTGGTGGGGAGACAAATGAATTGACTAACATTACATGGAGGAGGCAACTGAATTATTGCCTAAACCTTTGATGGATCAATCATGACCCCAAACTTGGACACAATGAAAACAAGTAATCATACAAAATATGCACTTATGTCGATTCAAATGAATTTTACAATGCTAACATATAGTGAATACGACATGAGGATGACATGGATGATCATCACAATGATTTTAACGAGTAGCCAAATCATCCAAATATGATTTAACAATATGTTTGATGCCATGAACCACTAGAATGTAACCCCAACATTTTAAAGACTAAATGACATCTTCCAATAGGTGAAAATACCCCAAGGACAGATAAAGACGGTCTTGTGCTGATATTTTGGTTTGATCTGAATCTAATTATAGATAAAGATTCCATCCATGAAGAAAAATATTTCACTCCTAACACACTCATTGATAATTTGATCAACGAATTGGGTAGGATAATTATCCTTTGGAAAAGCCTTGTTGAGATCCATAAAATCAATACTGACCCTAATGGTACATTGTTTTTTCACAACTGGAATGAGATTTGAAACCCATTCGGTCAAGGGAACTAGATAAATAAATTCAACATGAAGTAACTTCTCTACCTTTACCTTGATGACAATTTCATTTCGTGGAATGATTGGCTGTAGCTTCTTCTAAACATGATTAGCATTATTATATGTTTATATCTCATGCAAGACAATTCAAGGATCAATGCTTAACATTTTTTTCAAAATTCCAAGTGAAAACATCCCAAAACTCCTTAAACCAGGTAGTATAAAGTTCAATTTATTGAGGAGAAAAATCTATGCCTATAGAGATGTTTTCAATGACACCTGTATCCACTGAGATATTGATGAGTATAATCTTATAAATAATTTCCAAATTCCCTTCCAACTATGCATCATGTGTAATAATAGGGCATTGGTACCACTCAACATCATTAGATGGAACTAGTTTTTTTTTATCCAACCTATAAAGTCTCCAATTAGGGAAGAAAAACATATTAATGATGCATATCTTCCCATTATATATCACCCATAATCATGGCTTCATGGATGTTCTAACCTAAAGGAAATTCAACATCCAAGAAATCATGTGAATTGGGAGGGTTAATGACCCAAATAGGCAAAGTGAACTGATCATATTCCATATTGTAAGGTCTTTGACTAGAAGGGTGCGAAAACCCTCGCTCAAGTCCTCAAGGACATGAAACTTGGGGTTGCTCCAACACTCAATATTCACACTAGTTGGGAAAGTGGACACATTGGGCATGCAAATGCACCAAGGAGCTTGCGCAAGTATGAAGCGACTAAAGAGGTTGGGGTGCACCGAAATGAGGAGTGCACCAAGGTTGGGGTGTGCCATACCCAAGGGATGCATCGGTTGATGGGAACATATGATTATTTGGGCACACCGGGTCCATGAATGGGAACAATGATTCGTTTGGGTGCATTGGTCTGTAAAGGGGCATGACACACCCAATGAATGTGACAGTTTGTGATGGTGACCTTTAGAGTCCATATAAGAGAACAAGGGTGCACAACCAAGGAAGGAATATTTGCACAACAAGGAGAGAAAGACCAACTTTGCGATTATGAGGCTGACTTAGATGAAGAGGGGAGAGATCCCTCAAGGATCCAAGTTGCTCCACATGGGAGGACTTGTGCTACCTTGAGGTGATTCTGTGGACAGAGTTTGGGTGACCTTATTTTGGGATGAATTTGGGGAATTCTTGTTGTAGGTATGAATGAGGCATGCTAGTAGGCAGCACCACAGGTCTGTATGATGTATTCCAACAGAGAAGAGATGGTGAGTTAGTGGTGGATACACGTTTTGGTTGCTCTGCAATTTTTTTAAAAGATGTTATGATGGACAAGTCTTGATGTGATGGATCTATGTATGAGTGTCTTGGTGAGTGAGGTGAGTCATGCAACTCTACCAAGTTGTAAATTGAGCCAATAATGTTCATATTACAATTGTTTCATAATAATAAGACTTAGCAAAGTGTTAGGAATGATTTGTGCCACTTGCACTATATCTGTTTGTCTCTTATTGTTTCACAATTGTTCTCTTCGTTTCATGGATGTATGCTTATATATGACTAAGTGTTAAGTTGTTAACAATTGTCTAAGTATATAAGAGTTGCAATAGAGTAGAAGTGTGACTTGTCGATAGCCTAGAACGAAGTATGGGTATGTTATAGGTGAAGAGATGTAGTCCAGATGAAGTATCCTTGGTGTTTCAAATAATCCAAGTGAGAAAAGTTGTGGTGCCACATGCCCTCAAGAGGTGCACAATCTTAAGAATTGACTAGGAACACTGTAAGGATGTGATAGATGGTATCTGAGTTTGTTATTTGCATATTTTGATGATGATTTAGTGAGGTCTTCACCACTATATCGATGATAGATGGTATCAGAGAATATTTGGATCTTCACCACTACTACATTMAGAATGGTGGTGTTGAGGAACATTGTAGTTGGTTTCATAGTTCGTTGTGAATAAAATTTGGCGGGAGTGTTCACAGACTTGGTGAATGGTTCGATGGAGAAAAAATGTTCATCACAGACACTTTGCATTAGACTCATGACCAAGGTTTTGGTTGATGGTGGGATAGAAGTTTGATCTAGGTGCACACCTTGTATAGGACGAAAGCATAGTTTGTGATGAAGAAAAGCACTTGGAAAGAGTTGGTGGTCACATAAATCATCACAAGAATTGTCACAAACTTGATTGCAAAGGAAGTTTGGGCATATAATTGGTGAAGTTTCAGTAAGGTGGAACGAAATTTCATAGAGACAGTCTGGGAACAGACTCAATTGGTTTGATTTACAATGGAATTGAGTGCCAGACCTGTTGTGCACACCTTGAAGAGACCATGTGCAGAGTTTGTTAGGTGAACTGAGAACTTGGGAAAGGCACATGAATGCAAGACTTATTGCAGGAATTTTCATATATCTAACCACATAAGTGATTGCAAAAGATAACGCAAGGAGTGATCACATAAGTAATCATGAAGGGGAGTAGTTATGGGTTACAACAAGTTGAATCCCTCGGGTGAGTTTGACGATTTGATACATCCTAGAGAAACTTCATAGAAAGCAGTTGGTTGGGCACGTTTCCATCATGACGTTTTCGTGTCATGCATAAATGAGAATAAAAATTGAGCTAAGATGGGTTGTTGAACGAATGGGCTGACCACAAGCTTCATATGAGGTGACTCTTCATAGAGTTACTACAATTAGTTAACAACAATATGACTTGACAGTCAAGCAATGTGTGCATGGTGCCTTGAAGTGGAATAAGTAAATGTTAAAATCTGGAAATACATTGGAGATGAGTTTGACAGGTTGCATGCAAAGTTTGAGACTTAGAAAAATTTATAAATTGGACAGATGGACTTAGCCTTATATTGCAGTGAAGGTGCTATGCAGGTTTGTGTAGCTATGAATGGTGACTGAGGGGAGTTCATGTGGAGAGTTAGTGGCTTGGGAAAGAGAAGGTCTATGAAGGTAGACTTAAAACATGGTTGTAACCAAGGATGTCGTTGGAAATTTATGGTTGGTTTTGAGTTCTTACATTTCCGAAGTGTTGTGGTGAGTTATTTGAAGGAAAGATGGATGACTTTGTGGTTCAAGTATAGTTCATTTTTGTGGTGAAAATCAACAGACTTGAGAGTGAATCAAGACGTGTATATTCAAAGAAGTATTGTACCAGTTTGGGACACCTTGATTGGGAGAATGCATGGAGAACTTGGGGTGACCTGCTTGGATGAGTCCTATGGTGGACTTAGGAAAATCTAGATGCAACTGTAGAGGTGTCTTGAGGAATATACCTAACGCTTTTATGAGGTTCATTGGATAGGTCACTACCGTGAAGTAGGCAATGAAGTTTGTACATGTTATCGAGTTTGAGAGGATGGGTGAGGCGCCTTGGTGCTTGATGTCTTAGCCATATTTGTTGGGTTATGAAATGAATTGATAGTCACAATGACAGTGCCAGAGTTTGGATGCTTGTATGAGGTGCAATGAAGTTTTTTTCTAGGAGATGGATGGAGTTAACAGAGAATTCAACCAAGAATTGTTGGCAGACAACCTGAATGGGTAGAACACATACCAAGTGACTTGGGTGGTATTTTATCGCATTTGGTATGGCACATTGGATGAGATAGATCACGCCTTGGTGACTTGCAGATGATTGTGTGATGGCTCAAATATATGAGAGGCTTGTTGGTTGAAGTTGGTATAAATATTGATTCGAACATGCCTAATGCATGGAAGTTCTTTGAGGTGACTCATTCTACTTGGACCACTTTGGATAGTTCATTGGGACATTTGAGGAGTGTAGGCACATTGGCCACACTTATCACAGATGTTAATATGTGGAGAGGTGACTTGATGAAAGGAGGTAAGTTGAGGAATTTCCTTGTTTCAAAGGATTGTGCAGAAAGGTAGATCGTAACATCAAGAGATTACTTGGGTATGAACATTTCTCTTGCTTTGTGGTAGCATGGTTGAGGGTGAAACCTAACCATTCCAAGGTACAAAGAGGTAGACACAACAAAATTTCAAGTGATGGAGTAGTGGGGCAAAGGTAGTTTGGACGTGTAGTTCCTAGTGCATATAAGACGTTTCATATCTGAAGATGTAGGTGAAGACGAGGAGAATTCAACCAAGAAAGCTAGACTTGTGGACTTGATTTCAGTTTGAGTCACAAGGGAAGAGATGGATAGACTTGTAGATGCACCGTGATTTCCCTTGATACACAGATTTGGATGTGATGTGAAATATGTGTATAATATTGGCTAACTATACCATGAGGTGTGTTATAGATGTAAAATGCTCTACCTATGCATATATGGCATTGGCCTTTCTACTTGCATAATTTTCTAAAAGCTGCCGAGGAATTCTATTTAAAAAACTATTTTTTGGAGCATGTACGCGCCCCGCTGCACTACTTCCCATGTACATACACTTGTTGCATGCTAGAAAAACCGTGTACATACGCTAGCTGCATACTAAACATCCCATGTTTACCTCCAAAAGTAGCAAAAAAATAAAAAGTTGCAAGGAATTCAACGAAGTTTATGGGCTATCGAGGGTTTCCCAACCAATTCACCTACTGTAGCCCGTCCCCAAACCAAATAACTATCCTTTTGTCATATAAAAGGAGGTCTTGGGGTCCCATTCCCACATCAAGCATTAGAACATTGAAACTATGCCCAAATCCCTTTTCTCTCCTTGCCCAAGTATTTTCAACCCCTTTTGAGTTTTTGCCTCAACATTCCCTCTCTAGCCTTTTCTCCTATACAATTCCTTCCCTTCCCTTGAAGTGATCAACTAATTTTGAGAGAAAGCATTGGGATAGTGCACTTGTAGCAGTATTAAGAGGAGCCTAGACTAGGTTCGTAGGAGTGTCGACCTACAAAGGTTGTAATTTTCGATCATTGGATTTGAATACAATAATTGTTTTTCTTGTCCCAAATGATATCTTTATGTTTTTCATTTGATTTGTGCATAATGGTTTATATCTAACCCTAATCTTGATGAGTAGAGATATAATATTTATAGCATTGTTTGCCTAAGTGTTTTTGCATGTCATCTTTGAGAGGAGACTTGCAGCCTCAAATCTAAAAAGATGGAGGTGGTCTACATCGAACGTTGGAACAAAGGTACTACTTCTGATCTACTTTCCTATCTCTTTCTTTTCATCCATTTAGAGTGTTTGGGGTAGTTTAGGAATTAGATTTTCTTTTAAGGGAGATCATAACTTTGCCTATACTTTGACTCTGGTATAGTAATAGGGGGATTTTCTCCACTAACTGAATTGACGAATCCACTGGGGAGTCTCTCTAGGGTTTTAGAGGGAGGTTTTTGGGTTTTAATTAGCTTCTTTATTGCCTTTTGAGTTTTTATCAAGTTCACTGAGTCTTTTAAGGGTATCTGGTCACCTACAAGGTGCCTACCAACTTTCCGTGCCGAATCAAATTTCCTAGTCTTTTCTTTTTGAAAAATATCAGAGGTGTACGTGCTCTGCTTTGGCTAAGCCCACGTACATACACAGTCTACAAAGTATACAACCCGCATACATACGTAGGTTGCTGGTGCAACAACCCACATCTCTGGGTCTTGAAAGTGTTTTTTTAAAAATAAGTTTTTCTCTTTCCTGACAGAAGCTTTAGGCTTCTCCGGACTTTATTGGATTTTACAAAGTCTTTGTTAGTGGTCTTAGAATTGGGTTAAAGATTTAGTTTTAACTTATTTTTATCTTGAATTTTTAAGAAAAACGAGTTGCATTCTGCAGTTTCTTTTAACATCTTTTGTTAATTCTGCTTTGATTGGAAGAAACAAAAAAAAAAAAAAACTAGTTTTTTAGGTCTCTTTCTTTCTTTGCATTTGCTTTGCATTGTTATTTGAAAAAGAAAAGGAAATTAGCATAGGGTTGTGTTTTATTCTCATCTTGAAATCATTTCAAAAGAAAAATAAGAAAGAAAATCCTTTCATTTTCTCTTTTATTTCACTCGAAAGTTGCATTGTGCATTTTGCATGGAAAGGAGAAAATATTGCATGTTTAAATTTGAAGGATTGTTTATGATTTTTCTTCCTTGAAACTCTTTTCATTTGAAGGATTAGTGTAAAGTTTTATTTTTCAGTGTTCTTATAAGTTTCATTTTTGCAAGAGTTTCAAACAACATCAGTTGCACTTCCATTCCTTGAGTAAGAAAAGCCCCTAAAACAAACGTGCTAATCTAAAATATGTTTGTAACACTTTTTCTAGGGTTCATAAATAGCTTAGGCTAGGGCCTTGGATTAGGCGTGGAGAGGTAAAACTCTCCAAGGACAACTAAAAATTAACTAAGGTGTCTGTGCTAGGGCGTGAAAAATCCACTTTGTAATTACTCAATCTGGGAAGCTCCTCTCACACAGGAGTAAAACACGAGGCCATGTGGAGGAAGGTGATGAAGATATCCACTCCCAATCCCGACAAAGCATTTGGGAGAGTGTGTATTGGGGGTGAATCCTATAGCGTTACTGGTCCGAATTGTGTCAGGCCTATGAGACACTTGGATCCGTCCAAGGTACCCTAAGAGTGATTTTGTCCTTGTTGCATTTTAGGCCTCAGGAGGATATTTGGGCTTAGTTTCCCTGCCCATACACTCGCCCGACTGTCGACTATACCCCCCTAGTTTTTGATTACAAGTTGGTGGCCTAGTTTCCATTATATAGGTTGACACACATGTGATTGAGAGGGGTGTATCACGGTACCTGAGGCAAACTCTGTACTCTCTAGGTGACACCCAAAGGGACCATCGGTCGGAGGTCTGGGTAACTATTTATCCTGGCTAGTTGTTTGCCTTTTTGAATGCTTACGAAGATAAATACTTCATCTCCCTGGGTTGGAAGTATTCATAAGGGTAGTTTGTTTGGTTTGTATCTTTTTAGGCTTTTCTTCTTAGTGGTGTGCTCTGTGCTCCCTAGTTTTCCATAGCGAGTTAGTCAGTAATTGCTTTGGGTCTCTGACCTAAGGTGGTAGACTGCCCAAACCACCAATCGTGAGGACTTTTCGATCTTCCTCTTAGAAATGTGGAGCTGCCTCTTTATAGGCATTTTTTTTATACCATTGGTTCACTAGAGTCAGTGTGTGAGACTTTTACGAACTTGAACGATCCCGCAAGGGAAGAACCTGTGCATAAGATATTCATGGAAAAAGTTCCTAATGATGTCAGCCAAGAAACCCCTTCACAAGGGGATTCTTTTTCTTTTCCTTTCTTTGGAAACATTGGTGTCCCTTTGATGGCCACTTTGTACATTCTTGGGTTGAATGTAGGACTACCGGTTTGGTTGGGTACYATTCCAAATGTCCCGAATGTTCTTGACACTTCTCAATTAAGAACCTTATGTCATGGGCATCATGTTGATGTTCCTTCATAAAAAAGGTCTTATCCTCGTCCTTCTACCTTCTCTGGTGAAAGTATAGCCACTAGTAACCGAATSTCTACACGAAATAAAAAGAGGAATAATAGGAAGAATAAATCACTAACCTTTGTGAGTCATGTTGGAGATAGGTCATCAACCTCTGCAAGTCATGTTGAAGACCAGTACCCAACCTTTGCAAGTCTTGCTGGGGGMAAGMACCCAAACTCTACAAGTCATGCTGGGGGAAAACAACCARCCTCTGTAAGTCATGTTGGGGGCATGAACCTAGTCCCTGCAAGTCATGCCAGGGGAAAAAATCCATTCATTGCTAGTCATACCGACGATAGGTCTGTAGCCTCTGCAAGTCATGTTATCGACCAATTACCAACCTATACAAGTCATGTTGGATATGTGAAACCAACCATTGCAAGTCATGCTGGGGGCATGGATCTCGTCAATGCGAGTCATACGAGTGATATATCACCAACCTCTGATAGTCATGTTGGAGAGTTGTCAACAACCTCAGCGAGTCATGTTGAGGACAAGAAAACAACCACTACTAGTCATGCTGGGGGAATTAGATCTATTGAGAAACCTAGACATATAGGATGTAAGCCTAAGTTCCCTTGTAAGATTTCTAAGGGAGATCAATGCCCTGGCTTTCTAGAGGCACGAAGATTGTGGTCCCTATATTCAAGCTCTTATGATTCTGAGTCTTCTGAGGTTTCCTCACAATATATTCAGCCTTTGGTTGATGAAGTGGTCGTGCCAATGCAATCTTCGGTCGATCCCACTCCTATTTTAGGGGGTGATGCACCTTTAGAACATGTTGTCTCACAACCTATTCAACCAATGATTGAGGAAGTGGTCTTGCCAATGCAATCTTCGACTGATCCCACTCTTCTCTTGGAGACTTTCGAGTCTACCAAAGTGGTCGCATCGGTGCAATCTTCGGCTGATCCCACTCTTTTATTGGAGAGTATCGAGTCTACCAAAGTGGTCACGCCGATGCAATATTCAAATGATACCACTCTTCTCTTGGGGAGTGATGTGTTTTTCGACTATGTTTTTAACATTTCTAGTTCAATACTTTCAGAACAAGGGGGCATTCCGCTCACTTCGAGCACACCCCCTCCAAGTCCTAGGATGGTTTCCTTTGATTGGAATGACCTTGTTAAGCCTCTCCTTCCTTCTTTTGTACCTTTTCAAATAAGGGTTGAAGTTAATTCAAAAAACATTTATCGATGTATTATAGATGAAGGAGCCTCGACAAGTATTTTATCCTCTTCGGTTTGGCAAGCTTTGGATTCTCCGAAGCTTGTGTCTGCTTTGCATGAACTGTTGGATTTTGGAAAATGTCCTAGTGAGTATTTGGGGATTCTTCCTCAGTTTCCTATATCATTAGGTGGGAATATCGTCCTTTTCAAGGTTGTAGTGGTGCAAGGCCCGTTAGATTTCAATATGATTCTCGGGCATGATTATGTATATGCTATGAGCGCTGTGGTGTCTACGCTCTTCTGGGTGATGAATTTCCATTATAATGGAAGCATTGTCACTATTTACCAGCTGGAATATGATAATCACCATCCTAATTCAATGTTAATTTAGGCTGCCCCTTTATATGTTCCTAGGGTTTGTGTAGACTCTACCCCGCCATGGATTAATTATGTGGTGTATTATCCTCGATTTTCAATTTCTCCTGAGCAAGAACTTGTTCACTCATGTTTTCCTTCTAGATAATTGGTCTCAACAATTGATCCATTGGTTTATCCAATGGGGGCATGGGAGCCCTTGCTTCCCTCTCTTGGTCCAAGTGATCTTGAGTTTCCTTTTAAGTCTAATATCGCTATTTGTAGATCCTCAAGCCCTCGTTCTTGTGATTCATCGTTGATAGACTCTACCAGTCTTGGCCAAAAACTCCATTGTCATATGGAATATGGTCAGTTTACTTCTCCCTTTGGGACTATCAACCCTCCTCGTTCGTGTGATTTATCGGATTTTGAATTTCCTTTGGATGACGCTATCCTTGAAGCCATGGCTATGGCTTCTATATCGTGGGAAGACTTACACTGTGGTTTGTATTTTCTTCCTTTTTGGGACACTTTCTAGGTTGACTATTGCAGAGACTCCAGGTCAGAGACTAGCAGTGGACTCTACTTGAACTACTACCATGCATGATCCGTAAGGCTGTGCAGTACCTTGTACATATTGTACAATCCAGGTTTATTGTTTTCAAGTTTTGTATTCAGTAGCACCTACTATTTTTCGATGTTTCTATCTATATTGGATCTATTAACTTCTGGACGAGTGTTATTAGCCTTATATGAAGGATGTTGAAGACATTTTTCTTTGACATGTGTCCATCCTATCGATCCGTTCTAACATGTATTGACCTTGAAACTAACATATAGGTTAGGTTTTTCCCTACTTGCATTTTTGCATTATCCGTTTCCTGGTTCATTTGGCCTTAGGATCAACCCCACTGAATTGCGACACTAACCTTCCTTGTTGATAAGTGTGTCGTACTTTATGTGGTAGAGACTTCCTTCGATTGGAATCCTAGTTAGAACCTCATTTTCCATTTGGTTCCCATGCTGAAGTACTTGATAGGCATGAGTGTCCTTTTATTCTCGTCATGACTTCATGTTGAAGCCTCAGTCTTCTTCATCTTTTTCTAGCCTTACCCATGAGACTCCCTAATGAACATGGTTTGTTCTCTTTCAAGCTCACTTTAAAATTCAAAAGCAACATCCAATGAGACTGCATTTATTATTTTCGATCTCATTCAGATTACTTGAGAAAAGTATCCCGCCACGAGTCTTCTTTAGGCCCTTTTCAAAATATCTAAAATTGAAAATATTTCCGAGCGATCTTGTTGCCCTTCATGCTCGCCAAAATCAAATTTGAAGGCACATCTGTCCGATGGTATTTTACCCCTTTTTCAGTTCGGATGGCTAATTTTACGAATAAAGGTGTGCTCTAGGAACTTAATTTTGCTACAAGAGTATTCTCAGGCGTAAGTTTAACCCTTTTTTGGGCCCGAGGGACTAAATTTTTGAAAAAGGAACATTCTCCTTGGTTTTGGTTTATCTCTTTTTCGTACTTTGGAGATTACTTACGAAAAAGGAACCCCCCCAGAGTCCATAGTTGAGCTCTTTTCAGACTCCCTAAATATGAAAAGATCGTCAAGTGACCTTGTTCCTTGACACTCATTATATTGGTCCAGAAGAACATCTACTTGGCATGAGTTTAACCCTTTTTTCGGCCAGTAGATTATTCAGGAAAAAGGTACGCCTTATGAGATTCGTCTCGTCGATAGAGTTCTCCTTAATTACAGTTTATACTTTTTTCGGGATAAGGAGACTAAATATAGAAAAAGGAATTGAGTCCATAGTTAATCTCTTTTCAGACTCCTTAAAATTGAAAAGATAGCCGAGTGATATTGTCTTTGTCACACTCGTTAAAATGATTTTCAAAAGACGTCCTTCAGGTGCAAGTTTATCCCTTTTTCATTCTGATTGGACTAATTGTGAAAAAGGTACTCCCTAGAGTCTTATTTAACATTTTCCAGACTCTCTAAACGTGAAAAAACCACCGAGCTTATCTTCTCTGGGATCGTAAAAACTTACATGGAAGGGTTCTTGTTGTTTCATGCTTAATCACATTTCGGGTCTCATCTTTGCATCTTTGGCCTAATGCCAAATCGATGTTGCTCTCAATCGAACCTTTAAATCATTCCTTATACGCAAGCCTTGCAACACTTTTTGCTTCTGTGATATGACACCTTGAACCATGGAGGAATTTTCCCCAAGTGTCCTTATCCTACACATGTCTCCTTTCCTTGAGCATCAATATGTTCCATGTGCTTGGAACCAGTTTTCTTGCTCATGACACTCGTTCTTCCTTTGTAAAGTAGCATTCTTTTGTTCTTTTTCAACCTCATTAAAACTTTGAAAAGGACCAAAAAAATAAAATATTCCAAAAAAGAGTGGACGAGAAATATCAATTCTTTTTTCAGCAGCAAGATAGTCATCGTTGGAAAAAGCACATCCTTCCATTTGTTCATCAAGCATTGAGATTTAGTATGAACTTAGGAAGATGTTATCGCTACATAGAGCTGTGCCCTCCTCCATTTGGTTACTCTTCCAAACATATGGAGAGTTTGCGATGCCTCCTACATCACATAATAATGTCAATATTACACTCCCTGATTTTGATCATCTTTCGTGATTTTGTCGAAGGGAAGTTTTATCCAACTTGAGTCGGCCATGCTGTAGTTGTCTCTTGAATTTCATGAGTCAACCATCCTGAGAGTCTAGTCAATTCCAGATTCAAAATCGATGAAGTTCTGTTCTCGATGAGTGAGATCCTCTAGTATTTTCCCAATGACTTGTCGAAGACCTCAAGGTAGTGAGTCTTACACTCCTATTGTAATCCTACCTGAGTTGTTGAAGATCTTGAAGTTGTTTCTAGATCTATGAAGTCCTTATATCCAACCACAGGCGTTGATTCTTCTTGAAGATACATATTATATTGTACTTGAATATCATCGAATGATTTTGAGATGTAGATCCCCTATTTATTGCTCGCAGATACACTTTATATAAACATTTATATGAAATGGATCTGTAGTGTACTTGATTGGCAACCATGATTAGTTCATCCCGAGCATGGGTATGCCCGCCTCAGAGAGATTATTATTGTTTTGCAGATGGAGACGTCCCGAACTCTGGTCTCGGGCTCACTCTACTTTGTGCATTCACGCTGGTAAAGATATTGTAATGTATTTCGGCCATTAGTTTCTCTTCTGACCTCACACATTAGGGGGCATACATTATAGCCCTAAAATTCTCTACCTATGCATACATGGGATTGGCCTTTCTACTTGCATAATTTTCCAAAACACTACTGAGGAATTGTATTTGAAAAACCATTTTTTGGAGCATGTAGGTGCCCTACTGCACTACTGCCTATGTACATATGCTTGCTACATGCTATAAATCCTACATACATATGATAGATGCATACTAAACAACCCGTGTTTACCTCCAAAATTAGAAAAAAATAAAAAGTTGTAAGGAATTTGGTAGAGTTTACGGGCTATCGAGGGTTTCCCAACTAATTCACCTGCTGTAGCCCATCCCCAAACTGAATAACTATCCTTTTGTCATATAAAAGGAGGTATTGGGGTCCCATTCCCACATTAAGCATTAGAACAGTGGAACTCTGCCCAAATCCATTTTCCCTCCTTGCCCAAGTATTTGAAACCCATTTTGATTTTTTGCCTCAGCATTCGCTCTCTAGCTTTTTCTCCTATACAATCCCTTCCCTTCCCTTGAAGTGATCAACTGATTGTGAGAGAAAGAATTGGGATAGTGCACTTGGAACATTATTAAGAGGATCTTAGACCAATTTTGCAAGAGCGTCGACCTACAAAGGTTGTAATTTTCGATCTTTGCATTTGAATAAAATAATCTTTTTCCTGTCCCAAATGATATCTTTACTCTTTTCATTTGATTTATGCATAATGGTTTATATATAACTCTAATATTGATTAATGTAGATAGAATATTTGTAGCGTTGTTTTCCTAAGTGTTTTTGTAGGTCATATTTGAGAGGAGACTTGCATCCTGGGAGCTACAAAGATGGAGGAGATCTACATCGAATGTTGGACCATAGGTACTAATTATGACCTACTTTCTTATATCTTTATATTCATCCATTTAGAGTGTTTGGGGTAGTTTAGGAATTAGATTGTTTTTTAAGGGAGATCATAGCTCTGCCTATACTTTGACCCTAGTATAGTAATAGGGGGATTTTCCTCACTAACAAGGTGGATAGTGGGGCTGAGTTGCCATGGATGACTTTGTTTTTGCATGACTTCATAGTGCAACAAGGTGAGGGGAAACCTTTCCTTGGTTTGAGATTATTGTGCTAATGGAATCAATTGTAGAATGAAGTCAAAGTAAATATGCACTAGTAGGTTAGAATTGCAGCACTTAGACATTATGGAGGATCTCCTTGATGAAGATCAAACGATGGAAGCAATAGTGAGGCAAGGGTGGACACTTGCCTTAGTCTTTGGAGTTGGATGGAGTAAAAAAGATGTGACAAAAATACTAAGTTTAAGCATGAGGAAGTGAATTATCATGAGTTGGGCGCGATGATTGGACTAGATACCCAATCAGTCCAAGGCATGGGGGATATCAACATGCGGAGACACGACATAGTTGGTTCAAGTATGAATGCAACAATAATTTCACATGAGTTCAACACTTAGACATTTTTGAAGTTTTGATTGAGGTTGCATCAATATTTGAGGTAGCAGTAACAATAGACCAATGTGTGATCATTGCATCGGGATAATGGAAACTTAGACATCGCAAACAAATTTGGGGAGGAGATGTATTTCCATTGTAGAAGATAGTTTGGTCACAAATAACTTTGGGAAAAGGGTAGTGTGGATGGTTGCATAGGTTTCATATGATTGCATTATGATTTGGAAAGTTGGGGTTTCCACTTTGCAGGGAAACTTGGGGTTTCCACTTTGATAGAATTTGGAGTTTCCATTTGGCACGAAACTCAGGGTTTCCAACAAACATAGTTGTGAAGGGGTAGGAGTTCGAGAAAAGACTTGGAGATCACAGATTTTGTGTACGTTTCTAGGGATGGAAATGACTTGAGGTGGGGGAGGATGTAAGGTCTTCGGCTAGAAGGATGCGGAGGCCCTCGCCCAAGTTTTCAAAGAGGCAAAACTTGGGGTTGCTTTAGAATCCAGGATTTGCAGTAGTTGGGAAGTGGATGCCTTGGGCATGCGAATTCACCAAGGGGCCTAGCTAAGTGTGAAGTGACCAAAAAGGTTGGGGCACATTGGCATGAGGAGCACACCAAGGTTGGGGCACACCAGTACCAAGGGATGCATCAGTTGATGGGCACATATGTTCATTTGGGGGCACCGGGTCCATGAAGCAGAATGATAATTTGTTTGGGTGTGTTGGTCCATGAAGGGGCATGACACACCTAATGGATGCGATGGTTCATGATGGAGTCCATATATGAGAACAAGGGAGCATAAAAAAGGAGAGAATATTTTCATAATAAGGAAAGAAATACCAACTCTACGATTTTGAGGCAGACTTAGAAGAAGAGGGGTGAACTCCCTCAAGGAGCCAAGTCACCCCACATGGGAAGAATTGTGCTTCCTTGAGGTGATTCCGTGGATAGAGTTGGGGAAACCTTATTTTGGGTTAAGTTTGTGGAAGTCTCATTGTAGGTCTGAAATGAGGCATGCTAGGAGACAAAACTGCAGTTCTGTGTGAAGTCTTGCAACAAAGAAGAGATGGTGAGTTTGTGGTGGATGAAAGTTTGGGGTGCTTTGCAGAAGTTGCGATTTTTTTTTATGACAAACGAGCCTTTGTGTGACATATCTTTGTATGAGTGTCTTGGTGAGGGGAGGTGAGTCATGTGACTCTACCAAGTTGTAAACCGAGTCGATAGTTCTCATATTGTAACTATTTCTTAATAATAAGACTTAGTCAGGTGTTAGGCATGGTTTGTGCTGCCCACACTATATCTGTGTGTCTCTTTTTTTTTTCAAAAGTCTTCTCTTATTTTAATGGATGTATGCTTATTTATGACTAAGTGTTAAGTTGTTAACAATTGTCTAAGTATACAAGAGTTGGAGTGGAGTAGGAGTGTGACTTGCAGGTAGCCTAGAACAAAGTATGGGTATGCTCTAGGTGAAGAGGCGTAGTCCAAATAATGTATCCTTGGTTTTTCCAATAATCCAAGTGAGAAAATTTATGGTACCACACACCCTCAATAGGTGCATTATCGCAAGAATCAACTAGGCACATTGTGGGGACGTGACACATATCATGATGGAGATTATGTCCAACATCAACTATTGTTGATTGGATTTCTTAGTAAGATATATCTACTGCACTCATAGACATATTCACTCCAAATGAATATATCTCTAAAGGATGAGGCACTACCCAAGGATCCTGATTAACATATACAATGTCATACACAACTGCTCTAGAATCCAAGGAAAACCATTGTGATTTAATAGTACCTGAAGAGATAATGCATATAGGATTCAAGTTTAAATGAATGCCTGGTGTAGGTAGGGTTAATGTACCCGTAAAATATGAATATTTAAGCATGCCAACACAAATACTGTCGTAATCACCCTTAGAATATTTGACAAATGGAATATTCGTACTAGCATTGGTTTTGGAAGCTAACATACAATAATTGAGATGATCGATGGTAACTAATTTTCCTTCATGAGAAAAGTGGAGAACTCTAAAGAACAAATACATTACCACCTTCATCATGTAAATCCATCTACACCATAATAAAATATTATATTCTAGAGGGGCATCGACTACTTCAACCTCAATTGAAACAATATTTCTACCTAGCTCAACATGAAAAACAACAATGATTGGACGGGGCTTAAAGGTATGATTATTGACTGCTTTCAACATGGTGTTTGACCATAAAATATCTGTAGAACCTAAGGCTCTCCAACATGATAGAGACATAATGAAAGTGGAGACTCCTTCATGAACAATTCATCAAAATATGTTTTTCCCACACAAAGATACTTGGATCTGGGAATATATTTAGTGGAGAATCCTAGGACAAGTCTGGTTAATGTCATATGTAATAAGACAAATATACGTGGGATCAAATCCACCAATTACAGCCAATAATTCTTTACATTGCATGGTGAATATGTGAAGGACCTCTAGGGAAGACATAGCACAAGGTTCTTGGGATAAATCCTCAAAAATACTATAATTATGAGTGGTTAAGCATTGGGGTTGTGCGTAGACCTTTGTAAAACACCCTTTCGAGTGGAAAATAACTGTATCAATGTATGGCCTCTCTATGTGCAGAGGGCCACTAGGCTGAGATGAAGATAAATCCTTATTAGTAGGACCACTCTCATAGTTATCATAATTATGAGCTCTAGTATGCATATTGATTCCTTGGTCACACATGTATACATTCACATTCAAGATATTACTCCATTGTTGGGGGTTTCCCTGCTTTCCCCATTGCATAGGTGGAGGGTTTGTTGCAACCTTTTTTCATTACTGTAGTGGGAAAGGATTCATTAAGATGGAATATTATTGTTGGGTTCCTCTCTAGGATAAGTATCAGTGAATATCATCTATCTAAGGACACAAATGAGTAGGATGGTCTCCATTAAAAATATTGCATGAAAAATTCATCTTCTTCTTCTCTCTGGTTCCTCCCACATCAACATTTTGATCAGGGGAAATCCCTTGCCCATAGTCATAATTCGTCTTTTCACCTTTAGGTTGCTAATCATTCTTCATATTTGTGGATTGTACCAAATGGATGTCGAAGGTTTGGACAAGAATTTTGACATTTTGTGATGTCGATGCAATTGTGGGCGGATTAGAAGATATGGTCATATGACCCATCTGACCCATCAAATAGCTAACAAAATCATGGGAAATAAGACTAATCACACCATTCATGTGGGTATGTTTGGAAGGATCTTCTGATGGACTAGGAACATGATGTATTAACTCATATAAAGTTGTAGATCGAGAATAAATTCAAGTCTAGTTGCTAATCATGTAAAATAACATACTCCTCGGTTAAAGAAATTGACATATATACATCCTTAGCAATTGGAGGCAACAATGACTTCACAAACCAATCTATAAGAAATTGATCTGGAATTTTAGCTTTGATGAGCCAACATCACTTTCTCCATTCATGGATATGATTGGAGATATTAGTGGTGGTTTTTTGACATAAATATGCCAAAAATAAAGAATGGAATTTAGTGATGTTCTTGACTCTTCCAATTAAAAGAATTAAGCAAGGTACTAGAATTCAAGATAATGCAATTTCATTTATTATCGATGGAATCTATCTATGGAAGGGATCAAGAGGTTCCTTTTTCACAATTTGAAACAAACATGAAGCAATCAATTTACCATGAAACTACCAAAACAAATCTCACAAGAAAATTTTAGATTCCAATCAAACCAATTGATCTCATAATGCAACTTTCACAAGAAATCACAAAGGCCTAAAAACTGATGATGAGATGCAATTTCACTTTCAATTCAAATGAAACAAGGAATGTAAAACATAAACTAATCTTGAAGATGAGATGTAATTCATTTTTGACCTATTCACAATTCAAACAAGAAAAATAATGAAAATATAAAAATGATAGAAATGTGATGCAAATTTCTTTAACCCTCTCATGATCTAAGTGAGCCAAAGAATGTAGGACCTAAGATGCACAAGCTAATTTCTGTGCCAACAACCTTTCCAAGCCAAGATACATTCAATCCAATATTCAATAGGTTGAGAAAATCATAGAATCTCACCTATAGGACTTGGTCACGACTTTTTAAGTAGTATCAAGAAACCATGTTTGTGTAGCTATGGGTTTCTATTGAGAAACAAGCAAGTGAAGGATTTGGTCATGGGTTGTATAAGGAAAACTCACGGTTGGCCATGAAAATTATAAAAAATAGTCGTTAGTGAAGGTGAAATTGAGAAAAAAAATATCAAAATAGCTACCCAGATATAAATGAAAATAGCTTACATGCACTCATGAATAATATTCACATAGAACATAGTGTACATAAACTTTTGGGGATGAAAAAGAGTAAGAAAACCCCTATAAAAACTAGGAAAACAATCTAAGTTATTTCCCAGTGGAGTCTCAAATTCCGTTGAAGGGAAATTTGCCCGTGGATAAGAAAATCCCCTCATTGGTTGGATAAAAACCAATGATAAATAAAAGGATAGGTAACACACCTCTTTCACCTAGAGCTAATCATTCAATTTCATAAGAAAATGAGATGGGGAAGGATAAACTTACTTGAATTTGGATGGTTTTCCAATGTTTCCACAACTCCTTGCTAGATCCAACTCCAATGATGATGCTTCACTTGGTTAGTTTCACAATCATCAAAGAAGAACAATCTTCCTCGTTCCTTGATAACATAACAAGTGAACTCTTTCATGAATTAATCTCTAATCTAGTATCTCAAGTTAACTTTAATCAACAAAATCTAATTCAAGATACAATACAGATCAATGAACATAAATATTTTTTTTGGAGCGGAGTAATGAGGATCTATATTAAATGAATGAAATTTATAGTGAACATGATTTACCTTGATGTTGGGACTAGTGGTTAGGGTTTGGGTAGTGAGAAACTATTTATAGAGGTAGGAAGTTGTTTTAATGTCTTGTCAAGGATTATCATTGTATTAAAGAGCAATTAATTTGGAGGTTTCCCCCTCAAAGGGGCTAGTGAATATTTATCTCCTTTCAAAATATCAATAAATTGGTCTACTTTTATAGGTTTTATATTCTAGTTTGTCTCTTTTATTTCCCACATTATGATTTTTTTTCATATATTTCTCTTAAATTCTCTATATTTGCTATATAATTACATTACAAGTGGTGTCATATCACTTTCCTATGCCAACATGCACCCTAATTTTAAATATTTTTAAAAATTCATATTTAAACATAAGATTTTTCATCCAATGGGTTAAACTCCAATTGGGAAGCCTACACGCATGAAATGCAAGTGGTGTCACCTAGTTGGACACCCTTATACACCTATGTAGATACTTGGTGAGTAGTTCCGCATCATAATTTTTTTTTTTTGTGGATTTGATCATCCACATACCATCTGGTATATTAGAATCCCCCTAGGCATACTTGAAAACACCCCTACAAAATATTTTTAGTTATTTGTCACTATAGTGCAGTGAGCACATCACATGAGGAGATCCATCTTGCGCACCTAGGAATTAAGTAGTATGGTTAATCCTCCTTAGTTAGTATCAAGAAAGATCAATTGAGTAATATTGTTGAAACCTAAAGGTATGTTAGATAGCTATAGTGCTTGGAATTCCTTTTGTATTAAGACTTTATTGAACCTTTGCAACATAGGTAGAGAAATTAATTCCTATAAAACTTGGAATATCCAAAATTCAAAAATTTCTATGGTCTACAATAAGATTTTAGAAGTAAAAAAAAAGTATGGACATGGTCCCAAACCAATAGGGACCATTATGGGTGATATAGCTCAAAAAAATCCTCACACAATGTTTATTTCATTGGTGTAGTTCATTCAACTCTTATGGTGGACCCAAGTGGTCCCATGGATGCCACTCAAAACATGATCATGGATACAAGGATCACCCAACTAGAAGACTAGTATTTGACAATTAACGAACAAGTACAACCCATCCCTACACTCACCCACAAACTATAGAACCTCCTTTATTCAATGGTGAACATTATGACTAATACATTGTGATTTCACACCACCTTCCACACTTGATTGGAAATTTGGAATGATCGGTTTGGGAAAATAATCTGAAAATTAAAATTGTTTGTGTGTACAAATTTTCAATTGAAATAGTTATGTGACTTATGCAATTGGATCAAGTTTTCAATCACATAAACTTAGTGAGTTTTTTACTTAACATGAGAAACATAAAAAAACATAAACAACCATCAAAAGTAAGCACATAACACAACATAATGATAAAGGAGTTCACCCCTCTCTTGGGCTAATCTCCTGGTCCAACTTCCAATGAATCATTTTCATTATATGCTCAAAGTGTCAAAATAAATGCTTTACAATGCTCATAATGCAAAATAGATGGCTTCAATGGCTCTAGAATGTCCCAAAACCCCTAGTTGGGCTCTTCCTGCACCTAGTTTGGCCAAAAAACGGAGAAAATACACTTCCTGGATATTTTTTGGTCCAAACTAGGTGCAGGAAGAGCCCAACTAGGGGTTTTTGGAAATTTTGGAGCCATTGAAGCCATATATTTTTCATTCTGAGGATTGTAAAGCACTAATTTTAACACTTTGATCATATAATGAAAATGATCCATTGGAAGTTGGACCAGGAGATGTATCCCAAGAGGGGGGTTAACTCCTTTATCATTTTGTTGTGTTATGTGCTTATGTTTGATGGTTGTTTATGTCTATTTATGCTGCTCATGTTAAGTAAAAAACTCACTAAGTTTATGTGTTTGTAAACTTGATCCAATTGCCTAAGTCACATAACTATTTCACTTGCGAATTTTTACACACAAACCTTTTTCGTTTTCATATCAAGTTGGTATCAGAGAAAAGGTTTTTGAAGTTTTGATTGTTTGCAAGTGTTTTGTTTTCTGATGCTTACAAGCTTGAAGCTCACAAGAGGAGAAGGTCAACTTGTAGATCCAAGTTCACAAATTTCAAGAAGGAGAACTATAAATTCACCTCAGGCTTCAAGGAGGCATTCACCAAGCATGGCTCATGAGGAGAGTCATGAAATCACTACCTCAGAAGATGAAACTTTCATAAATGATTTTTATGATATGACATAAATGGTGAAATTTTTATTTGAAGAAAGGAATGCAAAGTTTCAAGGTGAAATCTCAAATCCTCCAAGAGGTAATGAAGATAGTGGTGATAAAACTCCAAAAGGAAATGGAGGGAATGGTGATACTCCACCTCCTTAATCTCCATCTTCCACTTCTTCTATCATTTCACAACCACCTCCAAATTATCCAAAATAACATGGTAACATTCCTCCACAAACTCCTTTTCTTAAGCTTGATATTAAGTTTGAATTTCCTATGTACAATGGAGAGGTAAATGCTGAGAATTTGGATAACTGGATTCGTCAAATTGAAGTGTATTTTAGGATACAAGGAATCAAAGATGATGAAACTAAGATTCAGCTTGCTTCTCTTAGATTGGAAAGTGCAACACTCATTTGGTGGGAAGCCAAAACTAAAGAGGACTTGAAAAAACATGGTAAAGTTTTATCCTCTTGGAATGATTTTATTGTTGCACTTAAAAGGAAATTTTATCCATTAGCATACATGCATAAAACTATCATGGATTGGAATTGTTTTAGACAATCTAAAGGGCAAAGTGTGCAAAGCTAAACTCATGAATTTAGAAGAAGAGATTTGATTTTGGGTATAGATTTATCTTCTCAAGAAACTTTACTTAAATACATTGGATGATTGCATAGTTATTTGAGACACACAATCCTCATGTTTAACCCTTCAAATCTACATGAATTTAGTGTACATACAACTCATTTGGAAGAAAGAGGGAAGAATACTCCTCAAGAGGGCAACAAGAATCCATTTGTTAATTGAGAAAAGGGAAAGAGGAAATTCAAGGGAAATGGAAGAAAACAATGCTTCAATCAAGAAAGAGGGAGAAAAACTCTCATGTAAACACTGTTCAAAATATGGCCATGATGAAGACCATTGTTGGAAAATTCATATTGAAATGAGACCCAAAAAGTTCAGCCACAAGGGGAAGCCAAAGACTGCTGCAACTACACAACATGATTTAGGTTATGATTCGGGAGATGAAACAAAAATTACAGCCATGGGTTTTCAAGGTAAGGATTTTATTGCAAGTACTAGTTCTTCAAGTAGTATCCTCAATGAAACTCAACATGAAAAAGAAAGAATATATATTTTCCACATAAGGGTTATTTCAAAGCATACCAAGATAGATACTCTATTTGATACTGGATCTCAAGCAAACCTCATTTATGAAGATACAATTAAGAAGTTGCATTTGGAAACTAATCCTCATCCTAAACCATATCCTCTAGGTTGGATATGTGACAATGCCAAATTGCATGTGACAAGAAGATGTAAATTTAGATTTGTCATCACTGCAAATTTTATAGATGAGGTAGAGCTTGATGTTATTCCATTGGATATTTATGGTATTGTGTTGGGAAGCCCATATTTATGTGATAGGAGATCCATCTTTCATCGTCATGAGAACAAATATAATCTGTTTAAAAATGGAGTTGAGTATATTGTTAGAGCACATACGAAGATGGATTTGTCACTTGTAAATGTTGAACAAATGAAGAGATTAGTCAATGCTAGTAATAACTTTGTAGTCTTGATGATCAAACCTAAAGAAAATGTTGAAAAATAAGCTTTCCAAGGTTGTGATGCAAAGTTAAAATATGATTTATATGAGGTTGTTAACCAATATGATGATATGTTTCAGGAACCAAAAGGATTGCCTCCTAAAAGAGGTATCCAACATGAGATTCAATTGCAACAAGATTGTCCTCTTCCAAACATTGGTATGTACATGATGTCAGTCATGGAGAATGCTGAAATTAGAAAACAAATACAAGAGTTGCTTGACAAAGGGGTTATCATGCCAAGAACATCACCATGCGGGTCACCAATTGTATTAGTACCAAATAAAGATGGTACATGGCACATGTGTGTAGATTTCAGAGCCTTGAACAAGATTATGGTAAAAAATCGTTACCCTCTTCCTAGAATTGATGATTT
>ML802003.1:269808-295981 GCA_009831015.1 Picea engelmannii
ATCCATATTTACTTCTTATCAACCATGAAAAAAAAATAATGAGTCATATTTACATCAAACACTATTGGGTCCATTACCCAAACCTTTGTGCTACAGGTCTTTCTTCAAAGGTTGACATCAATGACAACCAACCTTAATCAACACTAGGATGGAAAGATTCAAATTGGAAGGAAAGTAGAGCTACAGAAATCCCCAAATTGCTGATAATAGGGGTAGTTTCAAGAGACCAATTAATGCCCCTTAAACCATTCAGAGAGATTAGAGGAAGAGGGACCAATATGATCAGAAAATCCTAACTTCTCTCCAAAATAACCTGGTTACTGATGAAGATTGAGAGAAAGAATATTTCAATCCCGAGATCCATTGCATTGGATATAACTCTTCATCCCCTCATTTAACTCAGTCTACATACAAATAAGCCCTCATGAGTAATCAAATGAATGAGCTTAGCAAAGGAGAAAAGACCAGCAATGATCCAAATAGATATAACCTCTGATCCAAGAAGAAGGAAGGAAATTATGACACTCTTGAATGACCTGCTAGAGCTGAGAAACCTACTAGAGCTATAGCGAGCAACAACAAACAAAGGAAGGCACAAAGCCCCCCAATAGTGGTCAAAAGTCCTATCCTAGAGGTGAAGGATATTCTGAAGCCTCCCTCCCCTTATAGCTTTGAGCACAAGATTGAAAAGATTATAATCCCTGTACCTCTCTCAGAGTTAGTCAAGCATGAGGATTTCAGAAGGTGCCTATCAAATATTTTTCAACCCGAACCTGCATCTCACTCCACAGACTCAGTTAACCCCAAGATGAAAGGCCAACTATCATATTAAGGCCTTTGGTAGAATATAGATATGACTCCTCCCCTCCTTTCTACACCTCATTGAACATCCATGATAAGGTGCTGCATAACTTCTTGATGGATTCAGGGGCATCTCACAATCTTATGCCTAAGATTTTCATGGAAGAGCTCGGGTTGGAGGTTACAAAATCCTACCACGACCTATATTATTTTGACTCCAAGAAGGTAAAGTTCCTTGGGGTTATCAAAGACCTGGCCGTTTCTCTATTCCAACTGCCAATGAAGAGCATGGTCATGGATATTGTAGTGGTTGATGTTCCCCCTAAGGTTGGGATACTCCTATTTGGATCTTGGATAAAGAGACTAGGGAGAACCTTGCAGATGGACCTTTCATACACCACCATTCCTGTGTTCGGGGGTGCACAAAGGAGACTTTACATGGAAGTTCAGTTGGCCTACATCATTAGTGATGAAACAAACCCCACTAACCATCCTATTTTTTCTCTTGACACTGATTTGAGATCCAACATATTGCATCTCACTAATGCTCCTGAAACTCCTCTTGAAATCAGAAAGCAACCCATCACTTTTTGTGAAACCCCTCCTCCAACTACCTCTGTTTGGAAGATGTTCTTTTATGGAGCCTCTTCTAAGGAAGGTGTTGGTGCTGGAGTGGTTTTTGTTTCAACTTGTCAAGAGATTATAGCTTTGTATTACAAGGTAGAATTTGAGGCTACCAACAACGTGGCAGAGTATGAAGCTCTTTTTTTGGGTTTAAGGGCTGCAAAGGACATGGGAATTGAGGAGCTATCAATATTTGGTGATGCAGAGTTAATTTTTCATCAGATCAAAAGTATTTACCAAGTTAAGAATCCTAGGCTCAGAGCTTACAAAAATGAAGTGTGGGACCTAGTTGACAGTTTTTTCTTGGCTTTCAACATTTCATTTATTCCAAGAGAGGAGAATACCATGGCTAATTCCTTAGCTATTTCAACAAGCCATTTCCGAGTCCCACTGCCACCTAAAATCAAGTATGATGTAGAGGTGAAATATAGAACCTCTATACCTAACAATGTCAAGCATTGGAAGGTGTTTGAGGATGATCTTGAGATCAAAAAATTTCTTGAGTCCGTTGATGAGTTCTCTGCATTACATATTGATCAGGATCATGATTGTGAAAGTAACCCTCATGCTGATGTATTTTTAAATAAAATTTCTAATCACCATATTGTTCAGCTTCCTACCAACCACATTCCAAAGGTACCAGTTCCTTTGGAAATATTGTTTTATGGGAATGATGTGGCAGTAAAATTTAAAGGCTAAATTGATGATGCTGATATAACTGAGCGCAATATTGGCATAGAGAAGGACCCAAAATATGTCAAGTTGTCAAGTAGCTTATCAAGGGAGAAAAGGGCTGAATATGTAGAGCTGTTAAAAGAATTTGCTGATGTGTTTTCCTGGACATATGAAGATCTCAGAACATATGACACAAGTGTCATTGAGCATAAGATACCATTGAAGGAAGGGGGCAAACCATTTAGGCAGAAATTGAGACAAATAAATCCTATGTTGCTGCCTATTATGGAGAAAGAGGTGAAAAAGTTTTTAGATGCCCAGATTATCATTCCTCCGAGGTATTCCGAATGGGTGGCCAACTTGGTCCAAGTGAGAAAGAAGAATGGAGAAATCAGACTTTGTGTCGATTTCAGGAACCTAAACAAAAGATCTAAGAAGGACAATTACTCCTTTCCAATAATGGAGCACATATTAGAGAGGGTAACATGTGCATCTAGGATGTCCATGATTGATGGATTTTCTGGCTACAATTAGATCTCTGTCTTTCCTGAAGATAGAGAGAAGAAATCCTTCACTACCCCTTGGGGAAAATTCATGTATGCTAAGATGCCCTTTGGTCTGATGAACACAGGGGAAACCTTTCAGTGAGCCATGGACATAACATTTATTGGGGAACGAAACAAGTTTGTGTTCATCATGACCATTTAAAAAGGGTATTTTAGAAATTTAGGAAGTTTGGTCTCTCTTTAAATCCAAAAAAGTCATTATTTTCCATGAAAGAGGGGAAAATGTTGGGGCACATTGTGTCAGCTGAGGTGGTAAGGATTGACCCAAGCAGGGTAGAAGCTATCCAAACTTTGTCACTCCCTAGATCCAAGAAAGAAGTTCAGTCTTTCTTGGGGAAAATTAATTTTCTGAGAAGGTTTGTTTCAAATTTTGYTGAGTTGGTAAAGTTTATCACAACCATGTTGAGGAAAGGAAATGAAATCAAATGGAATTCTGAATCTCRTAGCTCTTTTGATCAAATAAAGAAGGCCTTGAGTGAGGCACCCATGCTCATCAGTCCTAACCACTCCAAGGAGTTTCTGATTTTCTCTTTTTCTTCATTTGACATAGTAGCAGATGTTTTGTTGCAGAAAAATGATGAAGGGTTAGAGTAGCCAATTTCCCTTTTCAGTAGGGCACTGAGAGATGCTGAAATAAAGTATGACATCATGGAAAAGCAGGACTATGATTTCGTTAAAGATCTCAAATATTTCAGAGTTTATGAGCTACATTCAAAAGTCATTGCATATGTCCCTTCAACCCCTGTGAAGGAGATCCTCATTCAACCTGACATAGATGGAATAAGGAGCAAGTGGATTGCCAAAATACTTGAATTTGATCTTGAAGTAAATCCTACGAAATTGGTTAAAGGTAAAGGTTTAGCTAGGTTGCTGGCTGAATCTAACAATAAAGCCTTGGGGGTAAATTTCATCAATAGTTGTTCAGAGAATCATCAAGCTGATTTGTCTGTTGAAGATCCTAAAGTCACACCCCCATTGACAGGATGCACTTGGTACAAAGACATTATATTTTTCCTATAGAAGTTACAGCCTCCTGATGGCATGGAAAAGAGAAAGGTAAGAGCTTTGAAGCTCAAATCAATTAAATATTGTTTGATTAATCAGGTCTTATATTGAAAATACCCTTTAGGAGTGCTGTTGATATGCCTAGACCCACAAGAATCCCAAAAGATTATATCTGATTTTCATGATAGTTTATGTGGGGGGCATCACTTCTGGAGAACCACAACCTATAAATTCTTAGGGATGGGTATTTTTGGCCTAGCCTCTTTACTGATGTTTTTGCAAAGATCAGGGCTTGTATTAAGTGTCATAAATTCTCTGGAAAAAAATAGCTCAAGTCTTTGCCACTAAAGCCTGTGGTAGCTTCAGGCCCCTTTCAACAGTGGGGCCTAGATTTTATTGGGGAAATTCATCCTGCTTCAAGTGGTCATCATAGGTGGATATTGACTGCCATAGACTAGTTTACTAAGTGGATAGAGGCCATCCCCACAAGAAATTCTTCCCACAAAGTAATCATTAGTTTTCTCGAGGATATTATGGCAAGATTTGGCTGTCCAAATAGAATTTTCACTGATAATGATGCAACTTTCTAGGCTGAACTATTGATTAGGTTTTGTGAATAGTTTGGAATCACATTGATTCACGCTACTCCTTAATATCCCAAAGGGAATGGACTGGCTGAGTCATCTAAGAGGAGCCTTGTTAATATCATTAAAAGACTCTTAGAGGACAACAAGAAGGCATGGGACTCAAAGATTAAATTTTCTTTATGGGCTGACAGAGTGACAACAAAGAGAGCCCTTGGTGTCTCTCCTTTTCAGCTTGTGTAAGGAATTGAGGACATTTTCCCTTCTCAGCTTTCCTTGCTTGTGGAAAAATTATTCCAAGACTACCAAGGGGAACCTGATGATATGATAAGAAGAATACAACAACTGGTAGAAGTGCAGCAGATGAGGGAGAAACTACTGGACAATGCATATGATCATCAACAGAATATCAAGCGGGCCTTTGATGAGAAGGTGAACAAAGAGGATTTCTAGCTGGGAGATATTTTACTCAAGTGGGATGCACCTAACCAAGATAAAGGAAAGAATGATAAATTTGATGCCTTGTGGATCGAACCCTTTAAAATTTCTGACGTTTTTTCAAATAACACTTACAAGTTGTAGGATTTGGAGGATGCTGAAGTTTTTGGTAGCCCAGTAAATGGGCATTTTCTGAAGAAGTTTTTACTTAAGCCATGAGTGGCTTCCCATTTCATTGTAAATATCATTTTTATTTTGTTTTTGGTTTTTACAAGTGACTCCACAACCCAACACTAAGGCACTGAAACTGCAAAGGGAGTTCTTAGAGCCTCATAGGGAGGTCTCTGTCCCCCATGAAGCCTATATGTTAAAACATGAATTTTCCACCTGCTTCATAGGAATCAAGCAGTGACTGAGATTTACCCTCAGGAGCATTATGGTGTAAATCATGTGGCATTCTGCCCATGATTTCCATAAGAATGAAAATGTTGAGGTCTGAACAGCTCAAGCACCCTCAACACTTGCTCCACTGTCGCTCCACATCACCCCGCCTCAACGCATTTTTCTCTCGCCACATAATCACATAGACATTCTGTAGCACTATGGTGCTACAAAGTTGTCTAAAGCACATATGCTATTAGCCTACCACCTGCAACACTCGTATTGGTCACGAAAGAAGATCTGTAGAGCGTCGTGGCGTCGATATTTACTCTCAGAAGTCATGGGCACAGTCTAAATCATTCATGGGTGTCAGGCCTCATCCTGATCCTGATGAAGGTAGTTATTGAATATGGGGGCGACAGTTGAGACCTTGTCTCACCCCATAAATGGAAAACATGTAGAGAGCGACCGTAAAGGAAGACTGTCAATATGAAGCTTCCATTATGGACAAATGTTCCTGTAAAGCACATAACTATGCCTGACTTGAATTTGACATGAGAAGGCTTGCATAGTCTGACAGAGGAGGCACTGACTGAAATCTTTGTGTGTACAAATTTGCAAGTGAAATAGTTATGTGACATAGGAAATTAGATCAAGTTTGCAAGAACATAAACTTAATGAGTTTTTTACTTAACATGAGTAGAAAAAACATACATAAACAACCATAAAAAACAAGCACATAACACAACAAAATGATAAAGGAGTTCACCTCTCTCTTGGGCTACATCTCCTGGTCCAACTTCCAATGGATCATTTTCATTAATGCTCAAAGTGTTGAAATAAATTCTTTACAATGCTCAGAATGCAAAATACATGGCTTCAATGGCTCTAGAATGTCCAAAAACCCCTAGTTGGGCTCTTCTTGCACCTAGTTTGTCCAAAAACTGAGAAAAATACAACTCTAGATGTTTTTCCCCAATAACTTGCCGTCTCTGCTCGCCAAAACACACCTCTGCAAAAATGAGTCTATCCCCAAGCGTTTCCTGTACCAAAAACCTAGCACATGCGTCATTATGCAAATTGGGGCATAATGTCACATGGTTAGGGGGAAAAGCACCTTTTCCGATGGAGGTGTCGGTGCATGGTCCATGTGGCCTAGAGCCGACCTATGTTTTAGCACCCATCGCATGACCATTAAAAAAACCACTATGCATATGGTCGTATGGTATGGTGGTATGTGACCAAGGGCTGGGGCTACGCCCCAACCCTTTTCCCTCCTAGATTAACAATTGATTCAAGTTCAAATAAATGTTTTTGACTATAGTAGTTAAGTACTAATGTAGGCGGGCTGGTATCCCAACCTTTTCCAATACTGTGACAAACCTAGAGGTCATAGGTTCTACCCCGACAGACTCCATTAAATTTTAACTAGCAAACCAATGACGGGGTGCCACATGGCGGCCCTTGGCTAGGCCACATGGCACCTTCCCATTTGCCTTCCAATATGACACGTATTAGTACCAGATTGGTCCACCTCAATGCTTGCCAACTCACCTACCACGTTAGCCTTTTCCAAGTCATTAATGGACATGTCAACAGTATGGTCACTCTACCATGTCAACAGTACGGTCTACACAGTCAGACTGTATAGACTGTACAGTCAACACTTTTTTTGCTTGTTTGGCAAAGTGGACAGAAAATGATATCTCATTCATACTATGTCCATTTGAGCCCGTTCAAGTTGCAATGGGATCGTGAGGATGATATCTACGCAATGAATCTATTTTCGAGAAATTCTGAGCAATTTGATTTTTGAGCATATTTTGATCCCCTGGATCACTCCTGTCCATTGGAAAGCTTTTTGACCTCCAAATGACTACTTTCAGTCAATATGAAGATGAGGGTATAGTTCCCTCACCTTTCCAACCTCAATCCATCTAGTTTTTCTTGGATTTGTGTCTTTAAGACCAACACGAAGGTATTCCACATTCCCTCATTTTGAAATTCTCATCCTCCTATCAAGAATTGTATCCTCATGCAATTCTGAAAGATATTATGGTGAGAAATCATCTATGGAAGGAATGTGAACATGATCTCCTTGATCATCAATCAAAGGAGGCTCATACAATCTCAAAATTTCAACATTAACAACTGCATACATTTGCATATAAGGAGGCAAATCCAAACTAAAGGCATTGTTACCAATATTTTCAAGAATCTTGAAAGGTCCATATATAATAGGTTTCATTTTTTACCTTCTCCTTTAAGCCTCTCTTTGCTAATTTAAATCCAAACTTCATCTCCAACTTGGAAAATGTGATCAACATGATTCTTTTCATGTCTTGTCTTGTACTTGGATTGGCTCTTTTCCAATTGTTCTTGTACCATTTGATGCACCAACTGAATTTTTTCAATGAAATTCTTTGCCCTATCAATTTTATAATGAGCATCAATAACAATATCCTTACCAAATATATAATCTAAAGGAGATTTTGGAAAATAACCAAAACATGCCTCAAATGGAGATGTTTGGGTCGAAGAGTGCTTAGCCTAATTATAAGCATGCTAAATGTAGTTGTTGGCATAGGGGAAGACCCAGGATTCAACGCTTCAACAACGTACCAAAAAAACCCTAACTACCAGCCCTTTCAGCAACACTTGTGAAGCAAATGAAGTCTCACCTGAGGTAGAGGTAGGGGGGTTGCATGACTTAAGTGTCTGCAAACTAGCTAGGACACAGATTTGTGATTACAATACTTAAACGAGAACTTAGCATTTAACATTCATTATCATTTACTTCACAGAAGAAAACCCTAATTACAGAACAATGCAATATTCAACAGGATCTAACACACCCAAGCACTTAGCATATAGAAATAGATTATATCTAGCCGTCATTCACATCACTAAGCACTAAGCTATTATATCATATTCATTCAACATACATAAAGATGAAAAAACTAAGCATAAATCACATCAATCACACAAAGCAACCATAACAAAGGATATACGTGGTTCACCCCAAGCATGGGGCTACGTCCACCAACTCTTCATCTTATTTATTATCTTATGTCAATATCCTTACATGCATAAAGCGTCAAATCCCACTCCGCATAGGACAAGAGATCTATGTGCACCTCGCTAGATCCTCCTTCCTCGAGTTAGGTCACAACACAAATCCTCTTTACAATCACTTGCACTTAGCTCTACAAGTTCCCAACACACAATATGCACAAATCTAGCTTAATCACATAGATCCAACTACTTACATATCTTTCAATTAGCACAATATAACACTTATCACCACACCTCTCTTAGATCTAGTGTGTTTCTTACATAGTCTAGATATCTATTTATACCTTACAAAAGGGTCCAAGGCATGGGTAAACCCATGGGATGACATCCCATACCCGTTACATAAACCCTAAACCCAAAAATTACCTAAAAGGGGGCAAGATCCCACAATCTCTGCTTTGCCTTGCACTCTGCTTTCGACCAGCCTGTCGAAGTCCCAAAAATACTCAAACATGACCAAGGTTCTCCAAAACTTTGTCAAGGGCCAACATGCCCCCAACACTCACCTGTGACTTGTCCCGAGTCACTCTGATTTGGGTAACTATGCCTCAAAGGCATCGATCTTGGATCAAGCTACTTCACCAGAGCCTCCTTCTTGACGAACTCCTGGATAACTTTCTTGGTCACAGGTCCTTCCAATCGTTGTTCAATTGAGGTGACCACTTGTTCTAGTTCTGTACCTTTCCCTTCAATTTCTACAAAAAGTGTGCAAGGTTCATCTTGCACTGGCCGGAGCTTCTTAGTCACTTCCATGACCTTGCTCTAGATGGCATGGAATTTTTTCTGAACCGTGTGCTATTCCTAGGCTCTTTTGATCCTCTCGACCACTGACAGTGGCTTCAACTGCGCTTGCACTGTTGTTGCTTGCTACTTTGCCTCCTGGAGCTATGACTCCAATCTCCTTAGTTCAGGGTCCTCTGCAAGGTGCTCGTAGGTGTGCGCACTTCGACTACTGAACTATTTTCATTCTAAGGCCAATGCCTTGATTCTATGGACTACACTTTAGGCAGCTTATTCTCTTTGGTCTCGCACTTCCTACAGAGTGCTTGGTTCTGCTTGTAACTCAAGTTCTGTGAATCTTTGTTAGATATTTTGAATGACTTCAACCAACTTCCCAACTTGACTCTCCACTGGGTGTTCTTCCATCTGTTCTAATCCATCACAGAGAGAAGTGCTCTAGTGATTGCTTCTTTAACTCCAATCTGCTCTGCGAGAAACTGTTCTTTCTCCTTCTGGATGTGTGCTCTATCCTCTTCAAACTTTTCCCGGAGGTCATATTTTTCTTTCTACACAACCCAACGTTTCTCTATGGCTTCCTATTTTTCTTTCCTTAGGGCCTCTGTGGCCTGTTCTTTTTCTTCCTGGATACGACGAAGGCAATCTTCCATCACATCTGCTATCCTATGTAGCTAGGCAGGTTCATCTCCCATTTCTGTTCCTTCTGATGGCGGAGGCGCAATAGACATTTTACAACTGGAATAGAGGGCTTGTTGAACCCCTTTCAACTCTGTTGCAATCCTATCATACATGGTCTTCTGTTTTGCTTCATTGCGTTGTAAGATATCCTCTGAGGTGTATGACACAACAACAATGATAAGGTCAATGTCATCCACCGTTAACACAGTCTGAAATGGTGGTTTATTGGCTTTTGACTTCTTCCGTGATGTAGGTTTCATGGGGGAACCCTTTCTTTTCTTGGATGTCTCAACTTCATCAAGGGGGTCCCTAGGCATTGTTACTTCTCCATCCTCTGGTTTGTCTTCTTTCCCGTCATTCTCTTCCTTGTCTACTTCATCACCTCCTCCCCCTCTAGGTGAATCTAAAGAAGTCTCTTCTAATGCACTGTTCAACTCTTGTACCTCTTCCTTCTTTTTCCTTCTGCTACTGTTGGGTGCATCATATTCTTCGCGAGTGACCACAAGACTGCCGATGAGGTTGGGCTCAGACAATTCTTCCTGGTCGACTGGTATAAATAGATATGTGGGACATTCCTTAGTTATTTCTTCCATGTCCTCCTCTGTGAGCTTATAATATGATTGAATCTCTTCTTTATGTTCGTCTCCATGCGCAGTGATATAAATAAAATGTCTATCTGCGCGAAACTTCACAAATTGCCTGAACCTATGCAGTGTTGGAGTTACTTCACACACACCTATGATTTCTTTTTCCTAAGGTTTTTCGTTGTTTATTAGTCATAATTAGTGATTATCCAGTCTCCTATATTTTAGGAGAGAATATTCCACCTAGAGAATATTCTCTTTCAGTTGACACTTCAGTTTGACTAGTTGAGTTGAGTTTAGATGTTGCATTGGGATCATCACCATGAAACATTGGGATCATCACCATGATAATTCGACCTTTTCTTGGTATCATCATTAGAGTGGCGCATTAGCCTTGATTCCCTGAGTTAACTCCTCACTACTCTATGTCCAATCAGTTAACTGAAGACTAGTTGACTAGTTAACTCAATTAGGTGGCAGTTCACTCCCGTAACTGCCTGAGAGACTATAATAGGTAGCAGTTCACTCCTGTTACTATTGGTGTGTGTCCATATCACTCTAGACCACCACTATGGTGCATTGGTTATCCTCAAGTCGAACTCATTGAGTTATACACAATATATCATGTGTAAATTATTCATTATTCATAACGGTTAATGCGGATTCTTCCATTCTTTCTCTCCTTCTTCTTCTTTCTCCAATTCTCTCTGCAAATGTGTGTATTATTGTTTATCTAGATCTATTCTGTGTAGGTTCAACACATTTACATTCAAGGTGTTCGATTTCATATGAGGGAAAGACTCATTAGCCCTCTTTAACTGTAGGTAATAGGTGTGGAACACCGCATTTGACTGCCATTGCTTAGCCATGTTGCTCGAGTACCAGAGCATAGTGAAATTCACAACAAGGGGTTTAGATGACTCAATCTCAGGGAAGGTCATTCCTTCCGGTGTCTCCAATGAAATGAAGGTGATGAGCATCAAAAACCAGCTGAAATGGAACTCATAGCCCTGATCTTGAGCTTCACGATAGTCTTGCTCTAACTGGTTGACGAGGTAGCTCACCCAGTTCATTTGTAGTCCTTCAATGCATTTTCCTGTGAGGTCAACAATGAACCCCATGACTTGCGTGGGTTTGTTCTTCCTTACTAGCTTACCAACGATCAATTGGTAGGCTAGGCATATTGCACCATTTTGGATGGAAGCTACCTTGTAGCCTCACTTCCCCTTCTCCACATCGCCATAGGTGTCTTTGATTCTCTATGCCAGGGCGTGATCTGCAACCTTCCTTGGATAAAATTCTTGTGGGTCTGGTCCTTGCATGCTTAATATGGTAATCAGATGGATCAATGCCAGATCTATAGTGATGCATCTGTCCAACCACAAATAACCACCATGGAAGAAAGAAAACATAAGTTTAACGCATGCATTAACCTCCTGATTCCTTCCAAAGTGGGGTATATTCATTACGTTCAGGATGGTGGACCTCGTGATGTCCATGGTCCATGGCTGGTGGATGATATTTGAATTCATCCCCTTGGTCTTGGTCAAATAATTATGTGGGGTGAGAATTCCATGGTTCTTGTGATCTCCCAAGTTGAAGTCACTGATCTTCAATGTCATAATCTGTCCCAACTGTAGTCCAACTGCACGTATCCCCTTTGGGAGGTACGCAGTGATCAAGGTGTAGTCGAAGTCCCTTGAGACACTGAAACGACTAACTACACTGGCTAGAGGTGGGATATAGTTAGGCAGGATAGATGGGATGAGCTTCGCATTTTCCAAGTCATCACGATGCTTGATTTGTGTCTCAGCAACGGGTCGACTAGACCGACGCTGCGCAGTCGACGGAGATGCTTCCAATCCTCACATCGATGAAGCTTGTATGCCTGCGGACATCACCTTTTCAGCCATGAGGTCAATTAGGATCTCTTCAATGTACTTTTCTACTACACTCAATTCGTCCAACATACACGCACGAGATCAGATATCTCAGGTCGGTGAACAAACAATCAAGGTAACAGAACGTGTGGCGAGCTCTCAATAGGCACTGCGCGAAAGCAACTAGTTCTATGTGGGCTCAGATAATCACAATTGTAAAAAGTGTTCACGGTGAAATTCTCGATGAGATAAATAGAAAACATCGTAACAAACTCTTCCAATGGGCATAAATGCCTCAATCAATGCAATTCCATCCATTATGGCGCATTCCCAGCGGTCCAATGGTGAACGTTATGTTAATAACTGCGTTTCTAGCCATTCTGGAGTGTCGTTATAATGGTCAGGATACCTCCAATGGTCATATTGCTTCGTCATGGAAAAGTGCCAATCTACACTGTTCTGATATCCCGACGAAGTTCCAGTTTTGCAAACCCTCCTTTTGCGAAGTCCTCTTTGGAACTTCCTGCAATTTCTCTAACTTTGCTTTCTTCTGGTTGATCTTTCTCGCTTTCTTTCCTGTAATATGAGTTACTGGGTTTCTCTTTCCATTATTGTTCTTATCCACTCTTATCATAGTAACTTTGCACTGCTGAGGGCCTTTCGAAGGGTTTGAGAGTAATACTTCTTATCTTTCTGGAGTAGGTGCTCTACTCTCCTGTATGGACAAGGGTTTCAAGTCTTCCTATGTTCTTTCAATTTCGATGACCAAGTCTCTGGTCCTTAGTAGCTTCGACTTGTCCTCCTGTTCTTCTAGTAAGTGATTTATTCTCCTAGACATGAAATCTCTCAGTTATTTCTTTTTCTATTCTAGAGCTTCCTCTTCTTGTTTCCTTCGTATCTGATCTTTCTCATCCCAAGTTTTTCCTAGCAAAATAGCAAATGGGGCACTGTTCTCAACAAACTTAACGATCTCAAATTCTTCTTCTGTCGAAGTGCCATGAGAAATCATAGGTATCTAGGTAAGTCTTCCACATAGGGTTATCATCTTCCCTTTAAACAATCATATTCCTCCCAATGAAGGAACCATAATAGGTTTTCCCAAAATTTCCCAAGTTCTTTCTGTCATGATATTCACTTGTGTTTCTGTATCCCATACATAGTCTATGCTAAAGTCTCATATTCTTGTTTCTATGCACTCCTTCTCTTTTAAGGCCCTTGATAAGTTGATGTCTCTATGATCATTCAAGTTTTCTTTCATTTGCAATAACACCGTCTCTGATTCTTTCTGGTTCTTGAGCATATTCTTAGTCTCTTGACCTTCCTCATGGTCTTCTTGTCTCATGTTCATATTTTCAATTTTGGAAATCATTCTAGGGCAATCTAAAAATTCATGGTCCATGGATTTACAACAAAGACAACTAGGACTTCTACCAGGGCATTCCTTAGCAAGATGTCCCGATATTCTGCAACTATAACAAAGGGTTAATCTTCTATTTCTCTTGAGTGATCCCTAACCTTTCCTGTACTGCGCACTGGGATCACAATGCTGAACCTATACAAATTTCTTTCTAGGATCCTACATCCATGTGTTTGTCCGAACATTCTTTCTATGCATAGGAATAACATATCTTTCACTAGGTCTATCAGATCTATTCATATCAAATATTCTTTATTCTAGCTGTGTCGTAGTTTTTAGACTAGGACAAAATCTATCAAACATACCTAGATCCATTCTTTCGAAACAAAAAATTTCACTTATCTTACCTTTATCAGGGCACAAAGATTTATGATCTTACCTCTTTTCTTTATATCGGTCTTCTTTTATTAACATAGAGCTTTGAAAGTCAAGTAGAATACTGCGCACTAAAGCAACATATCTACACACATAGATTTCTCTTTTCTTCAGTTCCCAACAATCACAGTTTCAGGTCCCGACAATGGAACCATTTGTTGGCACAGGGGAATACCTAGGGTTCAACGCTTCAACAACGCACCAAAAAAACCCTAACTATTGGCCCTTTCGGCAACACCTGCGAAGTAGATGAAGTCTCACCAGAGGTAGAGGCAGGGGGGGTTGCAGGACTCAAGTGTCTGGAACCTAGCTGGGACACAGATCTGTGATTACAATACTTAATAGAGAAGTTAACAGTTAACACTCATTATCATTTACTTTGGAGGAGAAAACCCTAATTACAGAACAACATAGTATTCAACACAATTTAACACACCCAAGCACTTAGTATATAGAAATAGATTAGATATAGCATTCATTCACATCACTAAGCACTAAGCTATTATATCAGATGCATTCAACATACATAAATATGACAACACTAAGCATAAATCACATCAATCATAACATAGGATATACGTGGTTCACCCCCAGCATGGATCTACATCCACCAACTCTTCGTCTTCTTTATTATCTTTTGTCAATCTAATTACATGCACAGAGCATCAAATCCAACTCTGCATAAGACAAGAGATCTATGTGCACCTCGCTAGATCCTCCTTGCCCGAGTTAGGTTACAACACAAATCCTCTTTATAATCACTTGCACTTAGCTCTAAAAGTTCTCAACACATAGTATGCACAAAGCTAGCTCAATCACATAGATCCAACTACTTACATCTCTTGCACTCAGCACAATATAGCACTTAGCACCACACCTCTCTCAGATCTAGTGTGTTTCTTACATTGTCTAGATATCTATTTGTATTACAAAATGGGCCAAGGCATGTGTAAATCCATGGGCCGACATCCCATACCTGTTACATAAACCCTAAACCCAAAAATCCCTAAAAAAGGGGGTGAGATCCCATGATGTCCACTTCACCTTGCACTCCGCCTTCGACCAACTTGTCAAAGTCCCAAAAATTGTCAAACATGACCAAGGTTATCCAAAAATTGTTCAAGGGCCAAAAATAGTGTAGGTGCTCATCCCAAAGATTAGGATGTTTGCTGCAATAACCACGAAGAAGATGTACTATTGTTCTATTCACCACTTCTATTTTACCATTAGTTTGTGGATGAGAAGATGTGCTCTTTTTTAGCTTGGTGTCCACGAGTGCCCATAATATTGACCAAAAGTTCCTAATAAATCAAGAATCTCGATAAAAAATAATGGATTTTGGAAACCCAAAATGTACCCAGACATGATGAAAGAACATTTGTATGGAGAGTGCTTAGCCCGGTTATAAGCATGCTGATTGTAGTGTAGGTGCTCATCCTAAAGCTTAGGATGTTTGTGGCAATAACCATGAAGAAGATGTACTACTTTTCTATTCACCACTTTTGTTTGACCATTAGTTTGTGGATGAAAAGCTGTGCTCTTTTTCATCTTGGTGTCCATGAGTGCCCATAAGCTTGACCAAAATTTCCCAATAAATCAAGAATCTCGATTAGAAATAATGGATTTAGGAAACCCAAAATGTACCCAGACATGCTGAAAGAACATTTATGTTGTTTTCTCAGCTGTAACCTGCTTCTTACAAGGTGTTATCACATTTATTTGTAAAAGGAGGTGTTTCCCTAGGAAGTGGCATTTTTGGTAGAGGAATGGAAAAAAGCGGGCAAAAAACCTAAATTTTGGCTTCTATCCTAAGTCGGATGACTGATGTGACCTTTTGGTACAAGTGATAAAACACGCACAAATATGGGTGGCTGAGATCTGCGCATCTCAAATCGATGGTTGTTGATCATATCGGGGCCTCAACATGCGCGGACGATAAAATTTGTAGGGCGGGCCGGGGATGAAACCATGCTTTTGCAGAGGTGTGACATGTCATTCAGAGACACACATCGGGCCCAAAAGAGGGGAAGAATCAAACCTCTTTTTGTGAGCTCGATATGCACATGTGAATATAGCGCCCTATCCCGGGGTGACAAGTGGCCGCTCCCCTATCACTTTCACTCCCTCACACCGTCCCACCGACACATATCCCCTCATCATCTCCCATCACCTTTTCCACCTCGCTCCACATCACCTTTGTCCCATTACACCTCAACTCCCACTTGTGTGGTCCCCGCGCTATCCTTAGTATCCTCTTCCCATCCACGACTGTCTACCTGGCTATCCCTTGTTTTCTATTCCATACCGAGTGCGCCAATCACTTCATCAACAACCATGTTCGCTGTCCTCAAAAGAATCCGACTCAGACCCAAACAACATAATATTTAGGCCGCCACATCCTACAGTTTCAGAGTTGACTCAGGACTTCTCAATCCCGATGAAGCAGTTATTAAGGTTGGTTGGTGGTGGTTGAACATCGTTTCCGCCATAAATGGAAATCCCAGGGAAGGATTGTCAGTTAGTCGGCTCATCTACAGGTCTGTTTTGAAGCGTGATTGCATCTGAATGAGGTTCACGTCTGACTAGAGACCGATCCATAGTCTGTCAGAAAGCATGTAGACGTAATTCCTTCAATGTAGCCACCCAAGCACGCTTCTGGGTTTTTGGTTCTGAGTATATAAGAGTCTTCCTCATATTTTGTTAGGGTCGATGGTTGAGCTAAGCTCCCGATTTGTAAATCTTTAATGAAGCCTTTGGTTCTCTGGTTATTTACCTGTATCTGAGACTTATTGTTTAATGTAAGTCAATTCCCTTTCATATCTCTGTAACAACTGTGTTAAGACACTAAGGAATGGATGATCTAGTCGAGGGTAGTTGTTTTCTTGTGATGTAGGTTTGATCACAGTGGAATCACAACTAGTTTTAATTAGTTTATTATGATTGTTTCCCCCCTAATACTAAATGAATCGAGCATGGATGATCCAGTCGGGTTGTTATTATTGAATTGTGATGTATGTTTGATTTCAGTTCAGTAATAAATTCATTCAGTTCCTTGAAATCCTGAACCAAGAGAATCTTACCTTCAGAGTTTTTCCTCTTTAAGCTTCTGGAAGACCAACTATCCATAGCAAACTTCTTCATTCTTCTCAAATTTCTTCCCCCTACTCACCCTTGTTACAACTTACTGGCTGAAGTTAGATTGAGACCTCACTTGCCTGTGCATTTCAACCCAATTTTCTGAGTTAAAGTGATATAATCTTGAGACTGCATCCATTAGACCATACTTTAAACTATTCACTGTGATATACATACTGATAGGTATTGGGATTACCTCTACAACAATCCAGAGGTGACTTCCAATGCTAACATTTCTGGCACTGTTGCTGGGGACGAATTGAAAATTTTCCCTAGGATTGAACAACAAAGCTTATTGGTTCTGAAGGTGCATCATGACTTAGTACATAAAAGATTGCAACTGTGCACCTGGCGACTCCATTGAGACAACTCCACTATTTTAGCTATGCCTTCTAGGGGAAGACACACGAGGTCCACTCCACAACTACCTTTAGCAACACCTGAAGCTGATCTAGAGAAAATTATCAGAAGATAAAGGACCCTTCAATAGGGAACTTCTACTATTGAACCAAGTGATTATGGTAATTTTCATTCTTCTCCTATAACATCTCCAGTAGTTGTTTCTCACTTTCCTGTTACACCATCTATTGGAGATTCTAGAAATTTAAAGTTTGGGAGTGTTCTTGCTGATTTCCCCTCTCCCAGTTTCACTACTCCTCCTCCTGTTAAAGCTATTGGTTTTACAGAGAGGTAAACCTCTGTTCCCTAGAGCCCTGAGGCCTTTTCTCTAGATCCTCAGTTGTTTCCCTTTTCTCCCATAAGCACACCCCCAATCTCCCCTTTCCTAACTCCATCCCCTCTTGGTTCTCCTCCCATTCACACTCCAATGGTGGGAGCTAATCCCCCCAGGAATAGAATGGATTCTATAGTAGCTTCCAGATACGCCCCTCTCATTTTGCCTAAGCATATTAATTCCCTCCCAGTTGGTGGCTACCTTAAGCAACTGCCTAAGTTCACAAGGGAGGGAGATATCACTACAGAGGAGCACCTTGCATCTTTTTATAGTTATGTTGATAACTATGTCATCGTAAATGAAGATGTGTGGATGGGGATTTTTGTCCACAGTCTTGATGGAGAATCCAGAAATTGGTTTAGGAACCTGACCCTTGGATCCATTGATGAGATTGAGGCTTTAGATTATATCTTCTTGAGACAATGGGGGGATAAAAAGGACTTCATGTATTATATCACAGAGTTCAGGTTCCTAAGGAGAAAATAGGGAGAGTCTGTCTCTGACTTCTCCAAAATATTCAACAAAATGTACAATAAGATCCCTGCTGAGATAAAGCCTACTGAGGCCTCTGCCAAAATTACCTATGCTAGGGCTTTTGATCTTGACTTATACCTCCTATTAAGAGAGAGAAGAGCTACCTCCTTGGCTCATATGCAATATGCAACCCTGTAAGTAGAGTCTAATATATTGGCAACAGACCAACTCAGGAATACGATGGATAGAGATAGAGGAAGAGGAAGATTTGAAGCCTCAAACTCCACTTCTTCCCCCCCTTAAAATGGATGACGTAACCAAGTTATTAAAATAACTTTCATCAAGAATGGAAAGGTTGGAGTTAGAGGGGAAGCATACATACATAAATCCTCAAAATGTTGATAACAAAGGCAACTTCAGGAGGCCTAATAACATTGTTCATCAGATTATGCAAAGAGAGCCTCGGAACAGAGATAAGGATGATAAAAAAATCTAGACCCCTCTTCAAAATAACCTTGTTATAGATGAGGGTGGAGAGGAAGAAGACCTCGATCCAAAAATTCACTGTCTTGAAGATACATCCTCTTCTCCTCACTTAACTCAATCAACATACGAGGAGTCTCTCATGGACAACCAATTAAACAAGCCAAGAAATGGGGATAAGGCCAACGACAATCCAAATAGATACAACCTCAGGTCCAAAAAGAAAGGAGGAAAGCCTGATGTTCCTGAGCAGCCTGCTAAAGCAGAAAACCTTGCCAATGATGTAGCAAGCAACAACAAGGAGAAGAAAACACAAAACCTCCCACTAGTAGTCAAAGGTCCCATCCCAGAGGTAATAGAAATTCTCAAGCCCCCCTCCTATTTTAACTTTGAGCATGAAATTCATAAGATTAGGATTCCTATCCCCCTTTCAAAGATGATCAATCATGAGGACTTTAGGAGATCCCTATCTAAGATGTTTCTACCTAAACCCTCAAATCATCCCACAGACTCAATCAATTTGCAAGACGAAAATCCAACAATCATCTTAGGTTCCATGGTAGAATATAGATATGATTCATCCCCTCCCTTCTACACATCACTGAACATACATGATAAGGTGCTGCATAATTGTGTAATGGATTTAGGAGCCTCTCAAAAACTCATGCCCAAAACTGTCATGGAAGAACTAGGATTGGAAGTCACCAAAGCATACCACAATTTGTATTCTTTTGATTCAAGGATGGTACAATGTCTTGGGGTCATCAAAGATCTGATTGTGACCTTGTTTCAGCTTCCCATGAAAAGTGTGTTAATGGATATTGTAGTGGCTAATGTTCCCCCAAAGTTTGGCATGTTATTGTCAAGATCTTGGATAAAAAGGATTGGGGGAACATTGCAGATGAACCTCACATATGCTACTATTCCCGTGTTTGGGGGGGAGCATAGAAGACTGTATAGAGAAGCTCAGTTGGCCTACATTATCAGTGATTAGGCAGACCCCACCAATCATTCTATATTTTCCCTTGATATTGATTTGGGATCCAACTTATTGCATCTCACTGATGTCCCTGAACCTCCTCATGAAATCAGAAAGCAATCCCTTAATCTATGTGAATATTCTCCTTTGATTACCTCTGTTTGGAAAATGTTATTTGATGGAGCCTCTTCTAGAGAAGGTGCTGGTGATGGAGTAGTCCTTGTTTCACCTATTCAAGAAATTATATCTCTGTCCTACAAGTTAGAATTTTAAGCTACCAATAATGTGGCAGAATATGAAGTTCTCGTTTTGGGTTTGAGGTCTACAAAAGATATGGGGATCGAAGAGATAACAATGTTTGGAGATGCTGAGTTGATTGTCCAGCATATCATAAATATTTATCAGTCCAAACACCCTCGACTCAGAAGTTACAAAAATGAAGCATGGGACCTCATTGACAGTTTTTTTCTTGGCTTTCAACATATCATTTATTCCAAGAAAAGAGAATGTCATGGATGACTCTTTGGCTGTTTCAGCAAGCAATTTCAAAGTTCCTCTGCGACCCAAGCTTAGGTATTATTTAGAAGTAAAATACATGCCCTCTATACCTAACAATGTCAAGCATTGGAAGGTGTTTGAGGATGATATTGAAATCAAAATATTCCTAGAAGCTGTGGATGATTTTTCTGCATTACACATTGATCAAGATCCTGGTTCTGACATTGATCCTCATGCTGATGTTTTTCTGAACAAGATAGCTGATCATCATATTATTCAGCTACCCAACAATCACATCCCAAAGGGACTGGTCCCTCTGGAAAGGTTATTTGATAGAAATGATGTGGCAGTAAAGGGTAAAATCTCGAATGATAACGCTGATGTAGCTGATTTCAATATTGGCACATAGGAGGATCCAAAGTTTGTCAAGTTGTATAACAACTTGTTAAAGGAGCAGAGGGATGAGTATACTGAGCTATTAAAAGAATTTTCTGATGTGTTTTCCTGGACCTACGAAGATCTCAGAACATATGACACTAGTGTCATTGAGCACAAGATCCCATTGAAGGAGGAAGCCAAACCATTTAGGTAGAAGTTAAGACAGATAAATCCTATGTTGCTGACTATTATGGAAAGGGAGGTGAAGAAGCTTTTGGATGCTCAGATTATTGTGCCTTTGAGATATTCTGATTGGGTGGCCAACTTGGTCCCAGTGAGAAAGAAGAGTGGAGAAATTAGACTCTGTGTTGATTTCAGGAACCTGAACAGGAGCTCAAAGAAGGACAATTACCCCCTTCCAAAGATGGAACACTTACAGAGGGTAATAGGTGCATCCAATATTTCCATGATTGATGGATTTTCTGGTTAGAATCAGATCTTTGTTGTCCCTAAAGACAGAGAAAAGACAACCTTCACTACTCCTTGGGGTACATTCATGTATGGAAAAATTCCCTTTGGATTGATGAACGCAGGAGAAACCTTTCAGTGAGCCATGGACATATCTTTCATAGGGGAAAGGGACAAATTTGTAGTCATCTACCTAGATGAAATTACTATTTTCTCCAGATTTGATAAAGATCACTGCTGTCATCTAAGAAGGGTCTTCTTGAAATGAAACAGGTTTGGTCTCTCCTTAAGTCCCAAGAAGTCATTGTTTTCCATGAAAGAGGGGAAATTGTTGGGACACATAGTATAAACTGAGGGGGTTAGAATTGATTCAAGAAGGGTGGAAGATATTCAAAACTTGTCACTTCCCAGATCCAAGAAGGAAGTCCAGTATTTCCTGGGAAAAATCAATTTTCTGAGAAGGTTTGTTTCAAATTTTGCTGAATTGGTGAAGCATATCATAGCCATGCTCAGGAAGGTGAATGAAGTAAAATGGACTGCTGAGTCTAGAAATTCTTTCGACCAAATGAAGAAGGTACTGATTGAGGCACCGGTGCTCATCAGTCCTGACTACTCCAAGGATTTCTTAATCTTTGCCTTTGCCTCATTTAACACAGTGACAACTATTTTATTGCAGAAAAACACTGAAGGGATGGAGCAACCTATTTCATTGTTCAGCAGAGCACTAAAAGATGCAGAGGTGAAATATGACATCATGGAAAAACATTCCTATGCATTGGTGAAAGCCCTCAAGGATTTTAGAATCTATGTCCTTCATTCAAGGGTTATTGCATATGTCCATTCAGTTACTTTAGAGGACATTCTCATTCAACTTGACATAGATGGAAGAAGGAGTAAGTGGATTTCCCAAACCCCTGAGTTTGATCTGGAAATAAAGCCAACCAAAGTAGTTAAAGGCCAAGGTTTAGCTAAGCTGTTGGCTGAATCTAATTGTAAAGCGTTGGGGGTTAACTTCATCACCACCTGTTCAAAAAGACAAAAAGATGAGTTGTCTGATAAAAATCCAAAAAATAACCCTCCATTGGCAGAATGTACCTAGTACAAAGACATTATATTTTTTCTACAGGATTTAAGGCCTCCAGATGGAATGGGGAAGAGGAAGGCAAGATATTTGAAGCTCAAAGCAATCAGGTATTGCCTTATTGACCAGGATTTGTACTGGAGAGACCCTCTAGGAGTGCTTCTGAGATGTCTAGACCCATAGGAAGCCTAAAGGATTATGTTTGAATTTCATGATAGTCTGTGTGGAGGACACCACTTCTGGAGAACCATGGCCTATAAAATCCTCAGGGATGGGTACTTCTGGCCTAGCTTGTTCATTGATGTATGCACAAAGATCAGGGCCTGTATCAAATGCCAGAAATTCTCCGGGAAATAACATCTCAAGTCTCTGCCATTGAAATCTATGGTAGCTTCAGGATCCTTCCAGCAGTGGGGTCTAGACTTCATTAGGGAAATTCATCTCGCTTCAAGTGGTCAACACAGGTGGATCTTAACTGCAATAAACTATTTCACCAAGTGGATAGAATTTATTCCCACAAGGAGTGATTCTCACAAAGTGATCATTGGTTTTCTCAAAGATATTATGGCAAGGTTTGGTTGTCCGAACATAATCATCACTGATAATGCTACATCCTTCAAGTTTGAACCATTGATCAAGTTCTGTGAGCAGTTCGGGATTTAATTGATCCACTCTACCCCCTACTACCCTCAAGGAAATGGATTAGCAGGGTCTTCTAACAAGAGCCTGATAAATATCATCAAAAGACTGCTAGAGGAAAACAAGAAAGCATGGGATTCAAAGCTCAAATTCGCTTTGTGGGCTGATTGATTGACAACAAAAAGGTCCCTGGGTATCTCTCCTTTCCAACTTGTATATGGGACTGAAGCAATTTTTCCTGCCTATCTCACCCTGCCTGTGGAAAAAATATTTCAGGATTACCAAGGAGAACCTGATAATATGATCAAGAGAATTCATCAACTGATAGAAGTCTAGCAGACTAGAGAGCATGAGATGGGCAAAGCGCATGACCGTCAGCAGAAGATCAAGCAAGCTTTTGACAGAAAGAGCAGAAGAGAATATTTCCAGCTGAGAGATCTAGTACTTAAGTGGGATGTGCCCATGCGGGATAGAGGAAAACATGGAAAATTTGAAGACCTTTGGATCGGTCCCTTCAAGATTTATGAAGCATTTCCAAACAACACTTACAGGTTGTAGAACTTGGAGGGTGACAAAATTTTTGGTGGCCCTGTAAATGGGCACTTCCTGAAAATATTTTTTTTTTGAAGCCTCAGTCAGCGTCCCGCCATTGTAAATACCGTTCTATTTTTATTTATTTTGTTTTATAGTAGGAGACTCCACCCAACAGTAAGGCACTGAAACTGTAGAAAATTTCTTGGCTTCTCACAGGGAGCAAGCCATCTCCCATGGAGCCTAATGTTATCACATTTATTTGTAAAAGGCGGTGTTTCCCTAGGAAGTGGTATTTTTGGTAGAGGAATGGAAGAAAGCGGGAAAAAAACCCACATTTTGGCTTCTATCCTAAGTCAGATGACTGATGTGACCTTTTGGCGCGAGTGATAAAATGCGCACAAATATGGGTGGCTGAGATCTGCGCACCTCATATCGATGATCGTTGATCATATCGGGGCCTCAACATGCATGGACGATAAAATTTGTAGGGTGGGCCAAGGACAAAACCATGGTTTTGCGGAGGTGCGACGCGTCAGTTAGAGACACACATCAGGCCAAAAAGAGGGGAAGAATCAAACCACTTTTTGCTGCCCCGATATGCGCATGTGCATATAGCACCCTATCCAGGGGTGACAAGTGGTCGCTCCTCTATCACTTTCACTCCCTCACACCTGTCCTCCACTCACTGTCCCACCGACACCTGTCCCCTCATCATCTCTCGTCACCTTTTCCACCTCGCTCCACATCACCTCTGTCCCATTACACCTTATCTCCCACTTGTGTGGTACCCGATCTATCCTTAGTCTCCTCTTCCCATCCACAACTATCTACTTGGCTATTCCTTGTCCGCTATTCCATACCGAGCATGCCAATCACTTTGTCAACAACCATGTCTGCTGTCAGGCTTCCCCGCAAGCATCTGATTCAGACCCATATGACGTAATACTGAGGCCGCCACGTCCTACAGGTGCATAATTGAATCATGCCTTCTCAATCTCGATGAAGCAATTATTAAGGTTGGTTGGTGGTGGTTGGACATCGTTTTCTCCATAAATAGAAAGCCCAGGGAAGGGCTGTCAGTTAGTCGGCTCATCTGTAGGTCCATTATAAAGCACAATTGCATCTGACTGATGTTCGCATCTGACCAAAGACTACATGCACAGTCTGTCAGAAATCATGCAGACGTAATGCCTTCAATGCAGCCACGCAAGCACGCTTCTAGGTTTTTGGTTTTGAGTATATATGAGTCTTCCTCATATTTTGTTAGGGTCGATGGTTGAGCTGAGCTGATTTGTAAAGATTTAATGAAGCCTCTGGTTCTTTGTTTATTTACTTGTATTTGAGACTTCTTTTTTAATGTAAGCCAGTTCCCTTTCATCTCTCTGTAATAGTTGTGTTAAGACACTCGCGCACGTATTATCTAGTCAAGAGTAGTTGTGTTCTTGTGATGTAGGTTTGATCACAGTGGCATCACAACTAGTTTTAATCAGTTTCTTGTGATTTTTTTTCCCCTAACGCTAAATGACTTAGGCATGGATGATCCAACCGGTTTGTTATTATTTAATTGTGATATATGTTTGCTTTTAGTTCAGTAATAAATTCAACTAGTTCCTTGAAATCCTGAACCAAGAGGATCTTGCCTTTAGAGTTTTTCCTCTTTAAGCTGCTCGAAGACTGGATGTCCATAGCAGATTTCTTCATTCTTCTCAAAGTTATTCCCCCTACTCACCCTTGCTACAACTTACTGAATAAAGTTAGATTGAGACCTCACTTGCTTCTGCATTCCAACTATTACACATTATTTTCGTCACCCTTATGATCATTAATTATGTAAACCTATTTTTTGCCTTCAGAGGGGTTAGTGGCCTGAATTCCTGAAGAAAGAAGGAAGAAGGACTTTCCCTGAGAGAAGAAGTTGTATTTTCCTTTGTAAAAACCCTATTAAGGAATATTTCCACAGGTTTCACTATACACAAGGTGCAAAAATGCTTGATTTCCGCACCTTTCTCTGTAACTAGGTTGCAGAGTTTCCATAGGTTTCTCTATAGCTAGGGTGCGGAAATTCCCGTGCGTGGTAAAAATGAACATCTTCTCGATGCTTCTATAAGGACAAGCTTCTATGGTGAGGTGGCCTCTGAGCGATTTGGATCTTACTCACTTTCATGATTTAGTGGGATCATCGTAACCTCCTCACCTTATCCTCTTCAACTTATAAAAGTAGAGGAGCTCTTATGGAGAAAGTTAGATTGGCTTGTTATTGAGTTTTATAACTTGGAGTTTTTGGAGCTTGTATATTGGCTTTGAGTTTTTCTTTGTCAAGATAGATTGTTGATCTCAGAATCCCCGGAGAAGAAGTGTGTGGGAATCAAGGAACTGTTGGAAGGAACCTGACAACATCAAGGCATCTAGTTGTATCTTTCTTCCACATTATTTAATACATATATATTTTTCTTTCCTATAAGAATGTTATTTGTTCATATTCTATGATTCCTTGATAACGTACATAGTTTCATATCAAATAGACTCTGTTATTCTTGTCTTTGTTGGCTTGTGCTTATTTGCAGATATTTCTCATAAACCTCGTGACAGATCTTGGATTGCATTGGCAAAGTTGGATCTTCGATATTTAAAAGGTATGTTCTAGATCCATTTCTCATTTGATAATTGAAATCTAAGGAAAGAGTAGTGTACTGTCTTGTTTTGTTCTAGTTTTGTAGTGAAGCTACGGGGATTGATTTGTGTTCGCACTTAACTATTAGCCCGATAACAAAATTGGTGACTCCATTGGGGATCAAATTATTTTCCTAGTTTGTCTTACTTTCTTGCTTTGATTTCTTGGGTTCTATTTTTTGAGTCACTGGGAGATCCAACTCGACTCTTTGACTGTTTAAATTCATTGGAAAACCTTCATATTTTTTGTTTTTTCCATTTTTTATTTGATTTCCGCACC
>ML802004.1:26391-38632 GCA_009831015.1 Picea engelmannii
ATATAATATTAATGTTAATTTCAATATAATTAATTTACAAATAACATTAACATTATTAAATGTGAAAGTAAGTAAATAAAAATATTTATAGGAAATTGTTCCAATAAAAAATAAATACAATAAAAAATATTATTATTACTAAATGTGAAAGTAAGTAAAAATATTTATAGAAAATTATTTCAATAAAAAATAAATACAACACAAATTATTATTATTATTATTTCTTATGTTTCTTGGGTTAAATGTTTGAGTTTCAATTAATAATACACGTGGTTAAGGGGTGGTGGGTGCATAGGGGATAATCCAAGATCTTGGAGGAAATAAAGTAGTGAATTACGCTTGGGGTCTAGGGAATGTGTCAAATAAATTGGTAAGTCTATGCTCTCTCGTGTGGGATTAGCATAGCTAAGGAGGAAGGAATATAAAAAATGATGTGCTAGGAGACTTATTGTTGGTAATATAAGCAATGAATGAGCAAGGTTTCCCATCTGGTAACAAGTTAAACTTGATTCTAATAAGCACCAAGCGTCTCATTCAATCCTTTGATCAATTTCGATTCTTCCATGTCAATAGGGAGATTAATGTAGAAGCTGAATTTTGGGAAAAAAAACCCAAGAATCTACAACAAAGTTCTCTTTGTAAAAATGACGTCGATTGGTCTTTTCAAATTCCATAAGAACTATGGACTAACACATTATTGTTTTTTTTAAACAACCCCAAGGTTTAAAAATGGGGCTCCCCTTGCCCTTGGAATTAGGAATGCATCTGATGGCTCATATTTAAATTCAAAATAAGTACCAAGTACCAGTTAGTGGGATAGTAGGGACAGTACAAAGGTGGCCTACCCCGCTCCCATACTTTAGTTATCACCTCACGCAAGTTTGTATTATTTTTCCTAGTGTGAAAGTTGGGAGGTATAATGAATAATGGTCCGCTTAGTTAAGTTTTATTTTGTAGTGACTAGGGAGGGATCCCTTGAGGAATATTGGATCAGATCTACAATGGAAGAGGTGAAAACAAGGGGGTTACAGTTGGAGGCTGATTTGTGGACACGTTTGGAGCTTAGCACTGTAGGGGTGGAGTGGATTTCAAGAGCATCTCTCTTGGTGGGATTTTCGTCAATGCAGGTAAAATTTTGTTGCTTCTCCAGGCATATCCTAGGGTTGATTCTAGATCTATCTATCGTTCTTTTTGTTCTGAATTTGAATGGTGAAGGACAAAATTTTTTCTTCTTTTGTTTTTTTCATTTTAATTTATCAAGAAGTTATCTCCCTTTAGTACTGTAGGGATATGTAGAGAGCTATTCATATCAGAGCTCTAGTGTGTAAGACCTTTAAGTTTCTTTAGCATAATGGAAAATCTTAAACTTAAGGAAATCTAAATGGTTTTTGGACGACATGAGGAAATTATCTAGATAAATAGTCGGGCCATGATGTTGCTCTCTATAAGGATGGATGAAATGGGATCAATAATAAGCACTCATAATGCCAATGTCATAGCCCTCGTCCACCAATAGAGGCAAAGAGTAGATTCATTAGAAGCAAAATGTGGCAGACTGTGTACATTGGTTGTACTAGTGCACTTAGATTCACTTTATTTGGCATCCAACAACTTAGGAACTAGATTGCAAGGAATTAGGGAGAAAGACACCATCATCCAAAATAAAGACCCAATGGACATTGATGAACCAAATCCTCCTCACTCGGATGGCGAATAAGAAGAACATGGTAGTGTTCATACTTAATTTCATGAATGTTTTCCAAATCTGTATATATTTTGAGTCAGTTTATCAAAATAGCTACTGGTGGGATCACTTCGAAATATGATATAGAATCAATATTTACTGATAGTATAATATATATCTCGAAAATAGAACAGTGAAAAAGCCTCTTTTTAAACAATATTTTTGATGTATATATGAGTTGCAGCCCGGGCACAACCCCTTATAATATATAAAAATTCTCTTTTTAGTTTCGTTTTGAACCAAAAAAATACACTCAAATAGATTAAGCGGGAAAAGCCTTTTATCTATACAACTTCTAAATATGATTTTGCCAAAATACATGAGTTTACCCAATGATTTTTCATAGGTCAAATTTTCTTAATCATTTATATGAATCTAGTTAGATTTAAAAAATACTATAATATAACATTATCATTTATATGAATCTAGTTAGATTTAAAAATGCTATAATATAACATTTTAAATAAAGTGAAATTAAAATATAATTTATTATAACAATTTCTATAAAATTAAAATAACGAATTATATGAATCTAGTTAGATTTAAAAAATTACTATAATATAACATTTTAAGATTTAAAATTTAAAAAAAAATTATAATATAACATTTTAAATAAAGTAAAATTAAAATATAATTTATTATAACAATTTCTATAAAATTAAAATAACAATCTTATTAATTTATATGTATATAAATAAAGTAAAATTAAAATATAATTTATTATAACAATTTCTATAAAATTAAAATAACAATCTTGTTAATTTATATGTATATATATTTATGAGAGGATATGTTTACCTTCATTTTATCTACAAAGAAGTTTAACTATTGTAGTTTAAATGGTTTAAATAGAGGATATTAGGAGAATAAAAAATATAAAAACTATGGATAATGATGATAGATATTAATATCTATTTAGATCAAATATTGGTTTATTAGACCTTAAAAAAAGGTAAGGAATTACTTGATTTGATTTAAAATTATATTTATATGCTTCAAAATTTTTAAGAAGAGCATTCCTAAATCATCATAATTTTAATAAGATAAAATGTTGGGAAGGTTAATATTGTAAAAAATATTTTGAAATTAAGGTATAATGTGGGTGTACCCAAGGTATTTTAAGAGAAAGTGTTTTTTATCTTCAACCCTCTTAGTGTCACAAAGATGATGAATTCTTTTGACCTAAGGTATTTTAGAAATTATCTAATGTCTTGTTTCTCTATGGAGCTCATGAGAGTTTGTTTTTATTTTAAAAATATTAATATTCTTCTTTACACTATTTAAAACAATGATATACTTTTAATCTTGTAGATTAGGGTTAATCTCTCCTTATAATATCTTAAATTTCTCTTATCTTCTAATTATTTATCACACTACAATTTGTTAATAAATTTAGATGAATAATAATTTTAATATTATCATTATTTTAGAGAGTGACCTCACCGCAATGATTTAGCCAAGAATTGACATCTTTATGCCACCCTTGCTTGAGCCACATGCGACTTTGAATAGAGTTTGAAGCAACATTAAAAAGCCTCTTGTATTCCATGTTGTTTATCTTGTTGTTGTACATTAAGTACCTAGTCTTAGCCATGCTCTCAGTGGGGAAAGAATTGGTTCTATGAGGAGGATATGATAGGATGTATTGCCTTTAATTTTAAGATTATAAGTTATAAATGAATATTTTAACTTTGTACAATTAATTGCTACAAACATATTCTTAATAAAAATAGAAAAGATACAATGACACACATACAAAAACATTACAAAGATATTTTACCCTGGAAACCCAAGTCGGGAAAACCAACAACATGTTTAGAGTTGCACCTCTAATTTTTATTCATCATCTTCTTCATTGTTTACAATGTGTGTGTGTATGATCTCGCAACATCCAAAACCCTAATCCATTGACCCATATTAGTCAACAACCCTAATTCTTTAACTAGAATTAGAAAACCATCATGAAAAAACATGTGCCAAAACACCACAAAAAATGGATGCAAAAAAATGCCATTTTTTTTTTCTTTTTCTAGGGGCTTCACCTCCGAACCCCCAACACCTCTCCCAACCCCCCCTTTCTCCCATATCAGTGTACAATACATGGGACCAATATTTCAAGGAATATAACATATACCCAACATTTTCCCACTTGTTGTTTTCTTTGCATACATGGGGTTACAAGTTTACATAGTCAACAATCTAGGGTAGAAAATGCCCATAGATCCTCTACACCAAGAGAATTTATCAGTGCTCACAGATTTTATTAATGAATCTGCAACATTCTCCAAAGTGTCCACCTTCATCAACAACACTTTCCTATTTTCAACCATGTCTCTCACAAAGTGATATTGAACATCAATATTCTTTGTCTTTGAATGATAAGCTAAGTTATTCACCAAGAAGATTGAAATATGATTGTCACAATCTATCCTTACAACTTGCTATACCAACCCAATACCTGAACACAATATTTGTAACCATATTGCTTCCTTTATTGCATGAGTGGTTTCCATGTATTCAACTTCTATAGTTGAGAGTGCCACTATAGATTGTCTTTTGTTCATCCAACTGATTACTCCTCCAAACAGGTTAAACACATACCCACTTGTAGATCTTCTACGATCTAGATTTCCAACCCAGTTTTCATCAACAAACCCATGTATGTCCAACACTTTGTACAATCCTGGTCTTCCTTGGTAGTAAAATCCATAACTAATAGTACCACGCAAATACCTAAAATCCCTCTTTACTGTTTTCCAATGCTTCTTCCCTGGTTTTGACATATACTTGCTCAAAACTCCCATTGCATGTGCAATGTCTGGTCTAGTACATACCATTTCATACATCAAACTTCCAACCACACTCACATATGGAATGTGATAAATTCCCTCCTTTTGTTCCTGTATCTTGGGACGTTACTCTATAGAGAACTTTACACCTACATGAATAGGAATCTTGACCAGTTTACATTCCTACATATTAAACCTCTACAATATTGTCTCGACACATTTCCTCTGATTTAACCAGAGTTACCTATTTTCCCAATCTCTTTTAACTTCCATTCCCAAAATGAAATTTGCAACACCAAGATCCTTCATGTAAAATTTAGAGGACAATTGGGTTTTCACATTCTTGATAATTTGCTTGTTGCTTTCTATCAATATATCATCCACATACAATACCAAATAAATAAGATGATCACCAATGAATTTGAAATACACATATCACCAATGAATTTGAAATACACATATCATTATACATTCACTTGACACACAAGTCGAATTTCAGAGGAAATCAGAAGTAAAGAAGGGAGGATGAAGTCTTTTGGTGATGTGTTCTAAGGTATGTTATTTACATGTCATCTTACCATTTTCACTATAATGTTTTTTCTAGAACGATTCAAATGGTGAAATTGCTATGGTATTGAGAAGACATATCAAGGTACATGTGGTAAAAGTTTCAGCTCTTGATTCGCTATAATTATGGAGATACACTCTATGGAAGATAGGGTTTTTGACCAGTCCTGAAGCTAGTCAATAAACAAGTGTTCCGGGTAAAATAGTCATAAATTCTTCATAGAGAATCCAAATGAAGTGGGACTAATTTCATTGGAAATAGTACGGACTGTAGTTTCTTGTGTGTGATTTTTCAGAATCTGATGTTAAATATTGGCTGTGGGGCATTCTGTACAAGTTCGCTCTCCTGAATATACCAAAATTGAATAAAGTCTACCATTCTTTCTATAACTTATTTTTGGGGAGGATTCAAGGAGTGAAACTTGGAGGAGTTTCAAAGAATACATTGAGTAATATTATCTAAAGGATCAGAGTATTCCAATAATTGAATAATTACAGAAGTTGAAGAAGTCTCAGGAAGCATCATCAGGCTCTATGTGATGGTTGGTTGATGGTGATGATTTAATGTAAAGTTTTATTATCTCTCATATATTCTTGGGTGGAAGGAAGGGGCAAGGATGGAGAGGTCAACCCTCTCTTTATATTGGAGGATTGTATCTTCCTATTGGAGGTTTATCCCTCCATTTATATTTGGAAGCTTTAGCTACCTTTGGAAGTCATTACTTCCCTTGAACAATAACTATTGATTATTTCTTATATATTGTGCATGGTGTATTGTGCTGTATTGGTGTAACTCTTATACTATTGTTCATTTATCATTGGATATAATTGAATGGTTTAAGTATAAGTTGAAAATGTTTTCAAAGTGTACTTGATACTGATTCACCCCCCTCTTAGTATCAACAATTGGTATCAGAGCAGGTTACCTTCAGTACAGTTTAACCACTGGAAAGAAGATCCTGAGAATAAATGAAGAAAAAATTCCAAATGGAATTCCACCATTTGATGGAAGCAATTTTGAATACTAGATTAATAGAATGTAAACTTACTTGAAAGCTCTTGGGGCATATGTTTGGTTCTCAGTTGCTTCAGGATACAATGCTTTGAAGAAACCAAAGACTGTAGCTCAGAAGGAAGCAAAAAGGAACAACAAATTGGCAATAGATACCATCCTGGATGGATTGACAAATTCAGTGAAATCCAAGGTGGGATCATGTGCATCATCAAAATAGATTTGGGACAAGCTACAAGATCTTTATGCAAGGGAAGAAGCAGAAGAAGTTGAAGCAAATTACAACATCTCAAATTTCAAAGAAGAAAATAGAGGTCTGTTCTTTTGCTTTAATTGTGAAGGAGTAGGGCATGTTGAATTTGAATGTCCTCATACAAGGATTGAAAGAGAGGACATTAAAGAAGAAAAATCAAATGAAGAAGAAGAAAATCATGAAGAAGAAATTATTCAACAAGAAGATGAGAATCTTAAAAAATTGAAGCATGTTGAGATTGAAAATAGAAAGCTCAAAGACACACATAGAAAACTAAGAAGTGAATTGGGTAGTTGTGAAAAGGCAGTTGTAAGCTTGAAGAAACAATTACAAGACTTTGAGAAACTAAGAGAATAAAACATTTACTTGAAAACTCTACTCGAAGAAGAAAGAATAATAGAAGAAGTAAGGAATGTCCAAATGATGAAGAAAGAAGAAGATTGTGAGAACCTTGAACAAGACATTGTCTCATTGAGGAAGAGCTTAAGGAACTCTCAAGTTCCAAAAGAATTAACACATCTTGTATGCATGGGTGAAACTTCATACAAAGAAGATGCAAATACCAACAATAAGGTTGAAGAAAGAGTTACATAGACAGTTGATGAGAAGTGGACTAGGATACCAGAAAGAAGGAATGATTACAAAAGAGATGAATATCCAAGAAGACCTCCTACCTTCAGGAATCAAAGAAGATTCAATCAGTATGAAGGAAACTACAAAAGAGTAGCTCATTAAACCATATGGACTACATCACAAAGGATGCCACTTACTCCAAGGTATCAAAATTTCTTTCTTGGTCATTGTTATACTTGCAAATTTTTTGGACATAAGGCAATTAATTGTAGAATCAATGAAAGGAACAAATACGCAAGAAACATGAATGGTGTAAATAGAAGATATGGAAATAATCGTGGATTTTTCAACAGAAGTTATAATTCATTTCCCCATTGATGGACAAAAATATTGTATACTACAAATGTAATTATCTTGGTCACAAAGCACGAGATTGCAGATATATGAATAAAGATTTCTCTATGCCAGCCACAGTATGGAGAAGGAAAGAGATTCCAAACAATGAAGATTGTCGAATAGATTAACCACTAAAGAATGTAAAGAAGAAGATGAATGGTACATAGATAGTGGATGTTCTTCACACATGACCGGGGATGAAGACAAATTCATCAACTTGAAGAGAAAGGGTGGCAATGTTGCATTTGGAGATGACTCATCTGCCAAAATACTTGGAGAAGGTGTAGTAGAGCTTGGAAGAAAAAATGTAAAAGAAAAGAATGTCCTATTGGTTGAATACCTGAAGCATAATCTACTCAGTGTTAGTAAAATGTGTGATCAAGCGTACACTCTTACGTTTGACTCCCGAAAATGTAAAATCAGAGAAAATAATTTAAGAAGATTGGTTGCAACTGCAACAAGAAGACCGAACACAATATACATCCTAGACATGAAGAAGAGGGAGAAGATAGAAGCCACACAAAAGGATTCCAAGGAAGAAAAAGTCTCAAAGACCAAAAATAAGGATGAAGTATTATTGAGTGCCACATGTTCAGGGGGAGAAACCCCAAAGATGAAGGTCACCTTATGCCATTGAACTCAAGGGGAGCAACCCTACCCTTTGCCATTGCTATCAAAGGGGGAGAGAAATTGGGATCATGATGACAGGGGAAGAATGAGTGTTTCCATCAATGACAAAGGGGGATATTGTTGGAAGATTGGTTGTTGTCATTGATGTCAACCCTAGTCATTGATTTTGGACCGCAAGATTGATGAAGGTATTTGGACATGAAGGAAAATGCACATGCAGATACAACACCCATGGATGGATAGTATACATCATGTTGTTTCTGGTGGTATGTGGCACATCACGTGGATCCTCATGGTTGAGGAGAAATGAATTTTTGAAGATGACAAAGTCAATTGAAGAAGGAAGTACATGTAGGCCCCGAGGACAATTAAAGAAAAAAATTACAAAATAAGAAAATGTTAGGTCGGCCCTAATGTTTAAAGGAAGTGACATAAAAGGTATAAATACATATCATTATACCTTCATTTGACACACAAGTCGAATTTCATAGGAAATCAGAAGTAAAGAAGGCCATATTTCAAGGGAGGATGAAGTCTTTTGGTGATGTGTTCTAAGATATGTTATTTACAGGTCATCTTACCATTTTTTCTATAACTTTTGTTCTAGAACGATTCAGATGGTGAAATTGATATTGTATTGAGAAGACATATCAAGGTACATGTGGTAAATTTTTTAGCTCTTGATTTGCTATAATTATGGATATATGCTCTGTGGAAGATATGGTTTTTGACAAGTCCTGAAACTAGTCAATAAACAAGTGTTCCGGGTGAAAAAATCATAACTTCTTCATAGAGAATCCAAATTAAGTGGGACCAATTTCATTGGAAAGAATACCGACTGTAGTCTCTTTTGTATGAGTTTCATAATCAGATGTTAAATATTGAGCACAGGGAATTCTATACAAGTTCGCTTTCCTGAATAAACCAGAATTGAATAAAGTCCACCATTCTTTCTATAACTTCTTTTTGGGGAGGATTCAAGGAGTGAAACTTGGAGGAGTTTCAGAGAATACATTGAGTAATATTATCTATAGGATCAACATATTCCAATAATTGAAGAGTTACAGAAGTTGAAGAAGTCTTAGGAATCATTATAAGGCTCTATGCGATGGTTGATTGACAAAGATGATTTAATGTAAAGTTTTATTATCTCTCATATATTCTTGGGTGGAAGGAAGGGGAAAGGATGGAGAGGTCAAACCTCTCTTGATATTGGAGGATTGTATCTTCCTCTTGAAGGTTTATCCCTCCATTTATATTTGGAAGCTGTAGCTACCTTTGGAAGTCATTACTTCCCTTTAACAATAACTATTGATTATTTCTCATATATTGTGCATGGTGTATTGTGGTGTATTTGTGTAACTCTTATAATATTGTTCATTGCTCATTGGATATAATTGAATGGTTTAAGTATAAGTTGAAAAGGTTTTCAAATTGTACTTGATACTGATTCAACCCCCTCTCAGTATAAACAGAAACAATATACTCCAATATAACCTTTTTGTCACTAAAATTATCTCTCAATAAATGATACTTGATGGGTGTATGTTTAGTCTTTGCATGCATGCCTGGATTCTTGGAGATGCTGATGGAACTTGTATTGTCACAATATATAGGTATCAACTGATTTCATTCAATTTTAATATCTGCCAATGTTTTTATCATCCATAATATTTGAGTGCAACATTCAACAACTGCAATATATTCAACTTCTACTGTAGATAGTGAAATTGATGATTGTTTTCTACTTGACCATGAGACTAGAAATTCCCCTAAGAAAAATGAATTTCCACTAGTGCTCTTTTTTTCATCCACACTACCAGCCCAATCAACATCTGTGTAGGAAATTAGTTCAAATCCTTTATTCCTTGGATACCATAAGCCAAAGTCCGATGTTCCCTTAAGATATCTAAACATTCTCTTGACAACCATCACATGTGATTCCTTGGGAGATGATTGAAATCTTGTCACAATTCCTACTTCTTGCATGATATCAGGTCTGGATGCAGTCAAATATAGTAGGCTCCCAACCATATATCTATAGAGAGTTGAATCTACATAAGGTGATTCATCTTCCTTGCTAAGTTTGCAGCTGATTGTCATTGTAGTGCTAACAATTGCACTTTCAACAATTCCAAACTTTTTAAGTATCTCTTTCATGTATTTGGATTGAGTAATAAACATTCCTTTCACTGAATGAGTGATTTCAAGTCCAAGGAAGAAAGTTAGCTCTCCAATCATAGACGTTTCAAACTCTTTTGGCATTTCTTGAGAAAATTTATGACTTGATTCATCATTGTTGCAGTCAAATATGATGCCATCCACATAGACCACTGTGACTAACAAACTGTATTTTTCAATTCTAAGATAGATATTGTTGTTATACATGCCTCTTTTTAATCCTTGTTACTATAAGTACTTATCTAGTCTTGCAAACGATGATTTGGGTGCTTTTTAAAATCCATTGAGCTCCTTCTTCAATCTACACACATGTTCTTCTTTTTTGTTGTTGTTCAAACCCTTATGGATGCTCTATGTAGAATTATTCTTTTAGGTATCCATTAAAAAATGCATACTTTACATCCATCTGATAGAATTTAAAATTCTTAAAGCATGAGTATGCTAGAAATAATATGATGACTTCCATTCTTGCAATTGGAGAAAAGGTTTCTTCAAAGTCAATCCATTCTACTTGTGCATACCCTTTTCACAAAAATATTGTTTTATTTCTTATAGCTTGACCATCTTCATTAAATTTGTTTATAAAATTCCACTTGGTCCCTACCACATTTTTATTTTTTGGTCTTGGGACAAGTTCCCAGGTCTAGTTTTTCTCTATTTGATCTAGCTCTTCATTCATGGCTTTGATCCAATCTTCATATTTACTAGCCTCTGCAATTGTTTTGGGTTCTATTAAGGATAATAAGGCTTGTTCTGATGTGTACATTAGTTTTCTTCTTGTTTCAACTCCAACACTTTTATTACCAAGGATTAGAATTTCTGGAAGATCTCTTTGTACCCTCCTTGATGGTGATTTTGTATCTTGTCTTGGTGACTCTTCTTCTATGTTTTCTTATGATTATTTTTCTTCCTTTTATTCTTCACGTTATGAGTCTTCCTCTTGTATATCTATACTTTATTCATCATCATCATCTCTTATTCTTTCATTAATTTGTGTATTAACTTGATATTTGATCCCTTTTGTTTATAGATCATTCACTTTTACATTTTCACTTTCCACAATCTTGTGTAGCCTTAGCTTATAACATCTCTAGGACTTTTGGGTGGAAGAGTAACCAATAAATATGCCTTCATCGGTTCCAGAATCAAATTTTCCTAGGTTATCATCATATCTCTTTATGTAACCTTTTCTCCCAAAAAATTTGAAGTGCTTAACTGATGTTGGCTTACCATACCATAAGTTGTATGGTGTTTTGTCATAGTTAAATCTAAGCTATCCTCTCTTAAGTATGTATAAAAATGTATAGAATGATTCTCTCCAATATATATCCGATATCTTGGCTTCATTTAACATAGTTCTAGCTACCTCTTGAACAATTCTATTTTTCATTTCAACAACTCCATTTTGCTCAGGAGTCCTTGGAGAAAAAAAATGTCTTTTGATTCCATGAGTTTTAAAAAACTCATTGAATTTGTTGGAAGTAAATTTCCCTCCATTATCTAACCCGAGACACTTGATTTTGAGATCAGTCTCATTTTCAACCAGTTCTTTGAAAGATTTAAAATTTTCTATAAGAAAACACACCCAAGTCATTCGAGTATAGTCATCAATGAATAAAATAAAATAATATTCTCCTTGTATACTCTATGTTCTTGTTGGTCCACATGGGTCAGTATGAACACGTTCTAATGGTTTTGAAGTAGAATACTCTTTCATATTGAATCTTAATTTTGTCTTCTTCCCATGTTGGCAATGCTTACATACAAGGTTTGAAGGTTTTATAAATTTCGACATACCTCACACAACTTCTTTGTTACTTAATTTTACCAGATTATCAAAATTTATGTGTCCCATTCTTCTATGCCAGAGCCAATTTTCATCTATTTGACTCATGCAACATTTTTCTTCTTCTTTATTTATTTATTTTTTATGCATTTAATATATAAACATCTCTTGGTGTCCTTGTTGTAGTAGATACTAATTTTCCAGAGTCTTCTTTTCTAATCTCACATTTTTTAGAGTAAAAAATGAGAATGTGTCCTTGATCACATGTTTGGCTCACACTAAGGAGATTATGTTTCAAATTTTCAACTAA